>JAJHIY020000683.1:1372500-1457500 GCA_022114975.2 Lampris megalopsis | reverse complement strand
CGGCTGGCCGTTGGTGCCTCCCTTCCCCTTCCTCCTGTTTTGCATAAAGAGAAGGTAACGGATAAACAGCCTGGCAAACGTTGCTTCGTGTCCTTCATTATTTCCTGGTTCTGGCAGAACAGGTTTCCTGTGTGTAGCAGCAGCCGGGGGAGGTGGGGCGGGTCTAATTACAGCGTGGGGGAGGCTGCATGCACGCAGGTCTCACACCTGGTTGCCATTGACTGGTGCGTTCGCCTGCTTTATCGACAGTGTAGACACGTGTAAAGGGGGCGTGTCAGACCGGTCCGCCGCCCGTCGGCACCGTCCACTCCGGTGGCCGTGGTTCAGCTCGATAGACGCCGCTGTGCGCGCCCCTCTCGTGGTGGGGGGTCTGCAAGGGCGGGATGAGGAGCGACGTAACGGAGGAGCGCGGAGTTAGAAAAGCAAAAGGCTGGCGTCCGCGCCCCCTCGACAGTCCTCCTCATCCCGCTCCCGCTCCAGGCCGAGTCTTTGAGGTGTCTTAAGGTATTCATGTCACGCACACGCACCTCCGCGCCCACCAGTGCACAAACCAACGTGTGCACGTAAACACACACACACACACACACACACGCGGTGTGCAGAGAGAGGAGGCTAGAGGGGGAGGGAGCGGGGGAGGGAGCGGTGCCAGCACATCACATCAAACACGTGAAGAAGAAAAACCTTCCAATCTGGCACATGAATCAGTGATGAGCGGTGGCTCTGTGCCAGGTGGTGTAAGAGCAGGGAGGTGTTTATCTGCTTCCGCACTTGCTTTCATGGCCGCATGTTAAGAGGCCGCCCGCTGGCTGTGGGCTGGGTTTGGACGTCGGCCCGCAGGCGGCCCGGTTATGACCAGGCCCGGGTCTTATCTCAGACACCACGTTCAACCTGCACGTTCAGCCGTAGAGTAATGGCGGGGGAGGAGGTAATAGTGGTGGTGGAGGTGGTGGAGGTATTAGCGGTGGTGGAGGTATTAGCGGTGGTGGAGGTGGAGGTAATAACGGTGGTGGTGGAGGTAATAGCGGTGGTGGAGGTATTAGCGGTGGTGGAGGTGGAGGTAATAACGGTGGTGGTGGAGGTAATAGCGGTGGTGGAGGTATTAGCGGTGGTGGAGGTAATAATGCTGGTGGTGGAGGTATTAGCGGTGGTGGAGGTAATAGCGGTGGTGGAGGTGGAGGTAATAACGGTGGTGGTGGAGGTAATAGCGGTGGTGGAGGTATTAGCGGTGGTGGTGGGGGTAATAGCGGTGGTGGAGGTGGTGGAGGTGGTGGAGGTATTAGCGGGGATGGAGGTGGTGGAGCTAATAGCGGTGGTGGTGGAGGTATTAGCGGTGGTGGTGGGAGTAATAGCGGTGGTGGAGGTATTAGCGGGGATGGAGGTGGTGGAGCTAATAGCGGTGGTGGTGGAGGTAATAGCGGTGGTGGAGGTATTAGCGGTGGTGGTGGGAGTAATAGCGGTGGTGGAGGTATTAGCGGCGGTGATGGAGGTAATAGCGGTGGTGGTGGAGGTAATAGCGGTGGTGCTGGAGGTATTAGCAGTGGTGGTGGAGGTAATAACGGTGGTGGTGGAGGTAATAACGGTGGTGGAGGTAATAACGGTGGAGGTATTAGCGGCGGTGGTGGAGGTAATAGCGGTGGTGGTGGAGGTATTAGCAGTGGTGGTGGAGGTATTAGCAGTGGTGGTGGAGGTAATAGCGGTGGTGGTGGAGGTAATAGCGGTGGTGGAGCAGTCAGCGTCCTGAGCTGGTCCAGGTTTGGATGTGTCGTAGCGTCTCAGTGTGCAGCCCTGGTGAGTTGAATTCCTCATGGGGGAGATGGGTCATCGGCGAGTGGCGGGCGGTGCAGCGGCCCTCGCCGTCGCGCATCGCTAGTTTGAGACCCGCAGTGCGGGACGTTTTGGTGAACGCGTCCCGTGTTGTTGCTACATCGCTGGCTCTTGGTACTCGGGCCTGATGAAAGAAAAACATCCAACGTAATTATTCTGCTCTTTAATCTTTGCAGCTGCCTCCAGCTTCAGCTTTTGCAGGCCAGCTGTGGAGTACCGAGCCCTGCCCGAGGACTTCAAGCACCAGCTGAGCTGGCGGACGGGAGGGAACCTCACCTGGCATGACGGACGGGGGCAGAAGGCAGCGGGAGGCCGCACGGTGAAGCTGCTCCAGCAGCCGGGTACCGAAGCCCTGCAGGTACGTCTACACTAGCGTGAGCTCTGTGGCGGACGTATCGAATGATGGTGGAGGGACCGCTGGTTCGAGCGCCTGGGGTTACGGCACACTTTCACCGTGGCGCCGATACTGCCAAAAGTTGGGGGTTTACATGGTTTCACGCCGGAATGTGACTCGTTTCAGGTTTACAGGGACGGTTCGGGGTTCTGGGTTTTACCGGTTGTCCTGTTTACACAGAGTCCGACAGACTTGTGGATGCCTTCTTTATTTATTTATTTATTGCCCCCCCCCCAATTGCTCTTGGCCAATTACCCCGCTCTTCCGAGAGCGTCCCGGTCGCTGCTCCGCCCCCTCTGCTGATCCGGGGAGGGCTGCAGACTACCACATGCCTCCTCCCCTACATGTGGAGTCGCCAGCCGCTTCTTTTCACCTGACAGTGAGGAGTTTCACCAGGGGGACGTAGCGCGTGGGAGGATCACGCTATTCCCCCCAGTTCCCCTTCCGCGCCCTGACCAACCAGAGGAGGCGCTAGTGCAGCGACCAGGACACACACCCACATCCGGCTTCCCACCCGCAGGCACTGCCAACTGTGTCTGTAGGGACGCCCGGTGAAGCCAGAGGTAACACGCGCGAGGTAACACAGGGATTCGAACCGGCGAGCCCCACGTTGGTTGGCAACGGAATAGACCGCCACACCACCCGAACGGCCTCAACACACAACTTTTACGCGCTTCAGCGATCGGTGGTCCCGTTCTGTGGTCTTGAGTATCCTCCCGCGTCACGGCTGAGGTGTGGTTGCTCCACTAGGTTTCCACCTCACAGTAACAGACTTACAGTAGACCGGGGCAGACCTAGCAGGGCAGAACTCTGACCAACTAGCTTGGTGGAAAGGTGATGGAGAAAGTCACTGAGCTCTTCGGTATGACCCATTCTACGGCAGGGGTCGTCTATGGAGACTGCGTGACTGCATGTTGGAGGTTATGCACCTACCAGGAGGGGCTGGTGGCTGAAATAAGAAGTGTTGTCCACATACTTCTGGCCGTGCGGTGTATGTGGGAACGAGGAGCGATCACTTCGGCATCGTGCCAGCCCACTGAGCGTTATCTTGACTTTGAATGAAGATGGCAACAACGAGTCATTAACAACATGTGCAAATGAAGACATCGCTGATTTTTAATCTGTTCTGCTTTTAGTTTTCTTTTGCAGCATTTGCAGAGATTAGGGCATTTAATTGAAAATTCTTCCGCCGTCTAAAATGTAATATATAGACTGGCAAAAGAAAAGACAAAAGGGTTTTGTTCATCTCATGCTTAACTGAAACCACAAAAAAACAACCCAAAATCTTTTCTCTGTCGCGCTGATGACTTTACCGTACATAGAGAAGATTTTTACTGGCGGTGCTTAATCCTTCCCCTCTCAGACATCTGCATAAATAAAAAAAGACAAGAAGAGAATTCCCAGTCAGGCAGAGGCACCCCGGTCTCCATCCACTACTGCAGCTTCTCCTGGACCACCACCTTGCCGCCGTGGTGGAGAAGTTTGCGTGTACCAATGATCCCAAGAGCCACGCCGTCCGGAGCTTGGCTCCTTGTAGGGTCACCCGAGGCAGATAGGTCAAGGAGGAGGTTCCTGGACAGTGGTGTTTTTTTAGTTTGGATATGTGTGTTAGTTTGGATATGTGTGTTAGTGTGGGTATGTGTGTTAGTGTGGGTATGTGTGTTAGTTTGGATATGTGTGTTAGTTTGGATATGTGTGTTAGTGTGGATGTGTGTGTTAGTGTGGGTATGTGTGTTAGTGTGGGTATGTGTGTTAGTTTGGATATGTGTGTTAGTTTGGGTATGTGTGTTAGTCTAGATATGTGTGTTAGTTTGGATATGTGTGTTAGTGTGGATATGTGTGTTAGTTTGGATATGTGTGTTAGTTTGGGTATGTGTGTTAGTTTGGGTATGTGTGTTAGTCTAGATATGTGTGTTAGTTTGGATATGTGTGTTAGTGTGGATATGTGTGTTAGTTTGGATATGTGTGTTAGTGTGGGTATGTGTGTTAGTGTGGGTATGTGTGTTAGTTTGGGTATGTGTGTTAGTCTAGATATGTGTGTTAGTTTGGATATGTGTGTTAGTGTGGATATGTGTGTTAGTTTGGATATGTGTGTTAGTTTGGATATGTGTGTTAGTGTGGGTATGTGTGTTAGTGTGGGTATGTGTGTTAGTTTGGATATGTGTGTTAGTTTGGATATGTGTGTTAGTGTGGATATGTGTGTTAGTTTGGATATGTGTGTTAGTGTGGGTATGTGTGTTAGTGTGGGTATGTGTGTTAGTTTGGGTATGTGTGTTAGTCTAGATATGTGTGTTAGTTTGGATATGTGTGTTAGTGTGGATATGTGTGTTAGTTTGGATATGTGTGTTAGTTTGGATATGTGTGTTAGTGTGGGTATGTGTGTTAGTGTGGGTATGTGTGTTAGTTTGGATATGTGTGTTAGTTTGGATATGTGTGTTAGTGTGGATATGTGTGTTAGTGTGGGTATGTGTGTTAGTGTGGATATGTGTGTTAGTGTGGGTATGTGTGTTAGTTTGGATATGTGTGTTAGTGTGGGTATGTGTGTTAGTGTGGGTATGTGTGTTAGTGTGGGTATGTGTGTTAGTTTGGATATGTGTGTTAGTGTGGATATGTGTGTTAGTGTGGGTATGTGTGTTAGTGTGGATATGTGTGTTAGTGTGGATATGTGTGTTAGTGTGGGTATGTGTGTTAGTGTGGGTATGTGTGTTAGTGTGGATATGTGTGTTAGTTTGGATATGTGTGTTAGTGTGGGTATGTGTGTTAGTGTGGATATGTGTGTTAGTGTGGGTATGTGTGTTAGTTTGGATATGTGTGTTAGTTTGGATATGTGTGTTAGTGTGGATATGTGTGTCCTTGTAGTTTTGGGATGTGTGTGTTGGTCTTTGTGTTGCACTGCTGTGGGCTGGGGCAAACGACAGAGAGAAAAGAAGCGGCGCAGCGGGGAGGCATCAGCCCACTGCTCCTCGCTACACCCATCCCAGCTGGGAGGGGTCAGTTTGCAGCAAGCGAATTACCCCAAGGGCAATTAACAAAGGAAGCTGGATTAATACGAACCCCGGCAGAGTCCCGTTGACTGAAAACACGAAGGGCACGTTTGGTTTTATAATGGCCGGCGTTATGTGCGCTTGCTGTCGGAAGGCAACACACACACACACACGGCAAAGCATCTGTAAAACACAACTGGCGGCGTCCTGCTCCATTTGAAAAGCCGTTTCCTGGCTAATCCGGCTCTCGGTGATACTATCTGATCCACAGCGCTACGGCTGTGGTGCCAAGAGTCTGTTTACTGGTCCTGCGAACAGGCCTCCTAAATCCCTCGGCTGCGAGTCGCAGTCGCCGCAGTCTTTATCCAGGGGAAGGGCTGAACGCCGAGGACACGGCACTGGGCTGGGCTGATAACGGAGTTGTGTAGAACGCATTGTTTGTTCAGGCCCAATCCGCTTGCTGGAATATAACGTCCTCGGTGTATTTTTGTCGCTACCGTCGTGAATTAAAAAACAAGGAGGCTCGATCGTGGCTGCGCCTGTTGGAAAATGTTCCCGTGCTGCAGAGTGCCCTCCAAAAACTGAGGGAAATGTCACCGCCCCTCTTTACCAGGAACAGGAGCACGTTGTCGTTTCACCTCATGCACTTGTGTACATGAAATGAAACGACGTGGCGTCCCCCCCCAGCCCCCAGCCCCCAGCAGCACCAAGACAAAAACACGCCCAAAAACTGCAGGAACACACATACCCACAATCACTGCCCGAGGGGTTGACTGTCGGCACCGCCGCTCTGCATGGGCTAGCAGTTAGCTTAGCCCGCCCAGCTTCCGCGTCCTGTCAGACCGCCCTCAGCGTTTCCTCCTCGGGCGCAGCTCCAGTCAGGGGCTGTGGTCCCCGGGCCCTCCAAGCCAATCCAGCACTGGCTCTCCCAGCCAGAAACCCTCGACAAGCCTCCCCACACCCCTCACGACGACATCAGAAACACCGGTCAACGCCAGCTGAGGCCGCCGCCAGACCGCCCTCGGTGTTACCGGAACCGCTGGTCTGCGTGGGCTAGCAGTTAGCTTAGCCCGCCCAGCTTCCGCGTTCTGTCAGACCGCCCTCAGCGTTTCCTCCTCGGGCGCAGCACCAGGCAGGGGCTGTGGTCCCCGGGCCCTCCAAGCCGATCCAGCGCCGCCTCTCCCAGCCAGAAACCCTCGACAAGCCTCCCCGCACCCCTCACGACGACATCAGAAACACCGGTCAACGCCAGCTGAGGCCGCCGCCAGACCGCCCTCGGTGTTACCGGAACCGCCGGTCTGCGTGGGCTAGCAGTTAGCTTAGCCCGCCCAGCTTCCGCGTCCTGTCAGACCGCCCTCAGGGTTTCCTCCTCGGGCGCAGCTCCAGGCAGGGGCTGTGGTCCCCGGGCCCTCCAAGCCGATCCAGCGCTGCCTCTCCCAGCTAGAAACCCTCGACAAGCCTCCCCGCACCCCTCACGACGACATCAGAAACACCGGTCAACGCCAGCTGAGGCCGCCGCCAGACTGCCCTTGGTGTTACTGGAACCACCGGTCTGCGTGGGCTAGCAGTTAGCTTAGCCTGCCCCGCTCTCCCAGCCATCAAACGAAGACACAACTTAGACGTGGACAAAGGCACTGCATGGACGGCCCTGGGTGAGGCCGCCGCCATCTTCCCACACCGGCAGCGGAAATGGTGACATGCAAGCGCGACTGAAGCCGGTGATGAATTTCAAAGAGTCCACTCGGTTTCTGAACAATCTTGCACGTCCACTCTGTAATCCGGGCAGGTTGGTTTAGACTGGGACGGTTCCACTGTGGTAAGACTCCATCACGAACCGCGTCGCTGCAGTTTCCTCGCTCACGTGCTGGACCGTACGATGAGGGTTCGAGAGAGAGAATGATGTTTGGAAAACCACTCTGTCATCTGTATCATCTGCCCACCATCATCCTTTCTTCCCCGTCTATGATGAGAGGACTACGGCAGTAAATCCTGCATGTTATTCTGGAAATATGACAGGGGATTTCCTGTATTTCCAGGTTTCCCACGCATCCTGGAAAACCTGGAACTTTATACACCAATTATCTAGTTATAGAAAACATCTGGAAAAAGAAGGGGGAAAAAAAAAGATGAGAAAGTGTCCTGGAAACATGATGAGATCATGGTGAACCGTAAGTTAGGTTATAAAATGGTATTTTTACCTGCTGTGACAGCATATTTTAGCACAGTTGGGAGCTTAAACTGCATATTCTGGTTTTGTGTCACCTGCTGAGACGTGACGTCGGGGTTTGAAGTTTGGGCCGAGAGTTAAAACTGCAGAATGTGACCTTCCATGACCAACAACTGCCGTGGACATCTCAGAAAATGTCCTGGAAAAGTCCTGGAAACTCATATCCTAGAAAGAGTGTGAACCCTGATCGTGACAAAGATTAACAAGCTGAAGTAAAACAAAACCCTTTATGTCCAATGAGACAGAAACATCTGGACTACTGGAGAAAGCAGTGCGTTAGATAAAGTAGAATAAAAACCCCTGCTCATCGCCTTATTGATGAGTAGAGAAATCTGTCCCTTTTTAAATCGATAAATCCTCCTTTGTTACTTGGGCGGTATTTAAGACACGTGATGGTACAACGCTGTTGTGATTCAAATAAACATGTAAAAATGATTTATTTCCTTTCTCCACATCACAGTAAAGTCCAAAGAGGTCAGCGAAGCGCTGGAAGAATAACAAGAATATAGAGTAGAGACTAAGACATAAGAGACGCCATTTTTAGAATTAGCTTGTTGTTATTATAAAAAAGATTTCATGCATTAAAAAGTAATTTGGTGAATAACTTTTCACCACAGAAGTTGTTTTACGGTGCTGCACGCCTGTATGCTGTACACCTGCATGCTGCACGCCTGCATGCTGCACCCCTGCATGCTGCATGCCTGCATGCATGGGACTCACACTAGGCGGTCCGTACCGTCCCGTTTCTTCACCCTCAAAGTCCAGTTCGTTTGACTAGTGTGATCGCTCCATACCGTGTTCGGGCCCGGTTCAGCCTACCTTGTCCAGCTGGCCCGTTTGTAGAGGTGGGCTCCGGCACGGTTCAGTTGGACTCGGGCACGTTACGCATCTAGTGTGATCGCTCGCTAAATCGCCCGAGCACGGACCTCGAACAGACCTCCAACGCTATGACGTCAATTATGGCGGCACGATTTACTGAAAATTGCTGAGTTGCACAATTGATAAATCATAATTGATAAATCACGTGAGAGGGTTGTGTGTTGCCGCACCCAAAACGACTCCAAACAAGCCACAAGGTAAATAAAATCATGAACTCCATTATGCTATGCAATATGGGTGTAAGAAAATATCGATACACTCGAGTATGGTGATGTTATCTTTTGTGATACTGTATCGATTCTAAAAACCGCTGTATCGAGTTTTAATTGTTTACATGTAAAGGTTTGTTACAAACATGTTGCGTTGTGTGTAACCCCACGACCGCTAGATGGCAGTGTTGTAATCTATCTGCAGCCATTTGGCTCTTCCACTCCAACCCAACAACGTAAACTGAGACGGGAAGTAGCTTAACCACAAAGAACAGAGGCCTGTGAAACCACAATATATCACCTTTCTGACAGTATCACAATACAGTGCATCCGAAAAGTATTCACACCCCTTCACTTTCCCCACATTTTGTTATGTTACAGCCTTATTCCAAAATGGATTAAATTCCTTTTTTTTCTCATCAATCTACACACAATACCCCATAATGACAAAGTGAAAAAGGTTTTGTAGAAATTTTTGCAAATTTATTAAAAATAAAAAACTGAAATTATTACATGTACATAAGTATTCACACCCTTTGCTATGACACTCAAAATTGAGCTCAGGTTCATCCTGTTTCCACTGATCATCCTTGAGATTTTTCTACATCTTGATTGGGGTCCACCTGTAGTAAATTCAATTGATTGGACATGATTTGGAAAGGCACACACCTGTCTCTATAAGGTCCCACTGTTGACAGTGCATGTCAGAGCAGAAACCAAGCCATGAGGTCAAAGGAATTGTCTGTGGACCTCCGAGACAGGATTGTATCGAGGCACAGATCTGGGGAAGGGTATAAAAAAATTTCTACAGCTTGAAGGTCCTGAAGAGCACAGTGGTCTCCATCATTCGTAAATGGAAGAAGTTTGGATCCACCAGGACTCTTCCTAGAGCTGGCCACCCAGCCAAACTGAGCAATCGGGGGAGAAGGGCCTTGGTCAGGGAGGTGACCAAGAACCCGATGGTCACTCTGACAGAGCTCCAGCGTTCCTCTGTGATGATGGGAGAACCTTCCAGAAGGACAACCATCTCTGCAGCACTCCACCAATCAGGCCTTTATGGTAGAGTGGCCAGACGGAAGCCTCTGCTCAGTAAAAGGCACATGACAGCCCGCTTGGAGTTTGCCAGAAAGCACCTAAAGAACTCTCAGACCATGAGAAACAAGATTCTCTGATCTGATGAAACCAAGATTGAACTCTTTGGCCTGAATGCCAAGCGTCACGTCTGGAGGAAACCAGGCACCTCTCATCACATTGCTAATACCATCCCTACAGTGAAGCATGGTGGTGGCAGCATCATGCTGTGGGGACGTTCTTCAGCGGCAGGAACTGGGAGACTTGTCAGGATCGAGGGAAAGATGAATGGGGCAAAGTACAGAGAGATCCTTGATGAAAACCTGCTCCAGAGCGCTCAGGACCTCAAACTGGGGTGAAGGTTTACCTTTCAACACAACAATGACCCTAAGCACACAGCCAAGACAATGAAGGAGTGGCTTCGGGACAAGTCTGTGAATGTCCTTGAGTGGCCCAGCCAGAGCCCAGACTTGAACCCCATTGAACATCTCTGGAAAGACCTGAAAATAACTGTGCAGCGACGCTCCCCATCTAACCTTACAGAGCTGGAGAGGATCTGCAGAGAAGAACGGGAGAAATTCCCCAAATATAGGTGTGCCAAGCTTGTAGCTTCATACCCAAGAAGACTTGAGGCTGTAATCGCTGCCAAGGGTGCCTCAACCAAGTACTGAGTAAAGGATGTGAATACTTATGTACATGCAATATTTCAGTTTTTTATTTTTAATACATTTGCAAAAATTTCTACAAAACCTTTTTCGCTTTGTCATTATGGGGTATTGTGTGTAGATTGATGAGGAAAAAACGGAATTTAATCCATTTTGGAATAAGGCTGTAACATAACAACATGTGGGGAAAGTGAAGGGGTGTGAATACTTTCCGGATGCACTGTAAATCACCTTTCTGACAGTATCGCAATATATCACCATATACTGAACTGTAACCCTGTATCGTGATACGTATCGTATCGCCAGATTCTTGCCCTACTATGAACGAGTGCTTCTCATCGTGGTGATGTACCTGTGCTCGGGCCCGGGACGTTAAGCGTGGGCCGGTGAGGAGGTGGGTACTCCTTACGATGGCCTGTTTGACCTTCAGCAGGCGTGAGGACACGAGTTTAGTCTCATTGACACCTCCTGTGTGTAGGAGTCGACTGCTGCTTGTTTTAACGTGGCCGGGGTGTGGGTCTGTGCCGGGGAGAACCGGAGTTAAGGGGTGAGAAGACGTGGAGAAGCCACTGAATCTTATTTTAAAGGGAATGAAAGATCAAAAGTCCCGTTGACTTCTCCGCCCCGCCCCGGGTGTACATGCTGCTGCTTCGATTTTCAGATTAAAGACAGATCTGATGACGGCTGTTGTAAAACACATGAGCCCTGGTCCGGAGCGGGGCTGCTTCGCTCTTCAAGAGGCCGCCGTACGCTGGTCGATCTCCCCGTCTCGCGAGTTTACATCCACGCTGTCGAGTGTTTGATCTTGGATGCCGTGCCCAGTCTGGTTCGCTTTAATAAGTCAAGACCACGTTCTGGCTTTCATGGAAGTCAGTCCTGGGCAGTCTGGTTTTCTGGTGGGTGTGTGTGTGTGTTGTAGAGATGCAGGGTGGAGTGGGTGGAGAAGGGTGCCAGGAGTGATGTGTGACAGAAGGGTACCAGCAAGAGTTAAAGGGAAGGTTTACAAGATGGCTGTGAGACCAGCTATGTTGTATGGTGTGGAGACAGTGGCACTGATGAAAAGACAGGAGGAGGAGCTGGAGGTGGCAGAGGTGAAGATGATGAGATTTTCACTGGGAGTGATGAAGACGGACAGGATTAGGAAGGAGTATATTAGAGGGACCGCTCAGGTTGGACGGTTTGGAGACAAAGCAAGAGAGGCAAGATGGAGATGGTGTGGACATGTGTGGAGGAGAGATGCTGGGTATATTGGGAGAAGGATGCTGAATATGGAGCTGCCAGGGAAGAGGAGAAGAGGAAGGCCAAAGAGGAGGTTTATGGATGTGGTGAGGGAGGACATGCAGGTGGCTGGTGTGACAGAGGAAGATGCAGAGGACAGGAAGAGATGGAGACGGATGATCCGCTGTGGCGCCCCCTAACGGGAGCAGCCAGAAAAAAATAAGATTTTATAACTCATAGTGGGATAGGTCTTCCAGTCCAAACCACAATAAATTGGACAACATACAAGCCACCAGAGAGACACTTTTTTTTAGACTTATAAGGGCTAATTAAGTCAGTGGTATAAATGTCTGCCTGAGAATACCAAGTGACTTATGACTGTATGTACGCATCAAACTGCCTCGCAGCTTAAGCTGGGTAATATATACGTGGATGTAATATGGATGAGGTGATTTGAGAGGATGCTGGAGCTTATCCCAGCAGTCACTGGGCGGCAGGCGGGGAGACACCCTGGACAGGCCGCCAGGCCATCACACTCACACACACACACACACATACACTCACTGGCCACTTTATTAGGTACACCTTGCTAGTACCGGGTTGGACCCCCTTTTGCCTTCAGAACTGCCTTAATCCTTCGTGGCATAGATTCAACAAGGTACTGGAAACATTCCTCAGAGAGCTTGGTCCATATTGACATGATAGCATCACGCAGTTGCTGCAGATTTGTCGGCTGCACATCCATGATGCGACTCTCCCGGTCCACCACATCCCAAAGGTGCTCTATTGGATTGAGATCTGGTGACTGTGGAGGCCATTTGAGTACAGTGAACTCATTGTCATGTTCAAGAAACCAGTCTGAGATGATTCGAGCTTTATGACATGGCGCGTTATCCTGCTGGAAGTAGCCATCAGAAGATGGGAACACTGTGGTCATAAAGGGATGGACATGGTCAGCAACAATACTCAGGTAGGCTGTGGCGTTGACACGATGCTCAATTGGTACTAAGGGGCCCAAAGTGTGCCAAGAAAATATCCCCCACACCATTACACCACCACCAGCAGCCTGAACCGTTGATACAAGGCAGGATGGATCCATGCTTTCATGTTGTTGACGCCAAATTCTGACCCTACCATCCGAATGTCGCAGCAGAAATCGAGACTCATCAGACCAGGCAACGTTTTTCCAATCTTCCATTGTCCAATTTTGGTGAGCCTGTGCGAACTGTAGCCTCAGTTTCCTGTTCTTAGCTGACAGGAGTGGCACCCGGTGTGGTCTTCTGCTGCTGTAACCCATCTGCCTCAAGGTTCGACGTGTTGTGCGTTCAGAGATGCTCTTCTGCATACCTCGGTTGTAATGAGTGGTTATTTGAGTTACTGTTGCCTTTCTATCAGCTCGAACCAGTCTGGCCATTCTCCTCTGACCTCTGGCATCAACAAGGCATTTTCACCCACAGACCTGCCGCTCCCTGGATATTTTCTCTTTTTCGGACCATTCTCTGTAAACCCTAGAGATGGTTGTGCGTGAAAATCCCAGTAGAGCAGCAGTTTCTGAAATACTCAGACCAGCCCGTCTGGCACCAACAACCATGCCACGTTCAAAGTCACTTAAATCACCTTTCTTCCCCATTCTGATGCTCGGTTTGAACTGCAGCAGATCGTCTTGACCATGTCTACATGCCTAAATGCATTGAGTTGCTGCCATGTGATTGGCTGATTAGAAATTTGCGTTAACGAGCAGTTGGACAGGTGTGCCTAATAAAGTGGCCGGTGAGTGTATATATATATATATATATATATATATATATATATATATATATATATATAGATATATAAATAAACAGACTTGCCTACTGACATACATATTTACATACACACACATGTGCCATCAGCAGCAATAAGGTGCAGGGTGCAGGGTCCGGTTTAATCTTAGTACACGATATATAAAGGATTATGTACTACTGGATATTGTAATTATGGATAATTTAGAAAATACTGATTTAAAAAACAAAAAAAGGCAGCAGGCCGTTCAGCACATGAGGTTATCACTGCCAGTAAAACATTTACCCAAACTGTAATATAACACCACCCGAATCTGACATGGTAACCTGTTTCTCTTGTGTCTGTGTGTGTCTGTGTGTGTTTGTGTGTGTGTGTGTGTGTCCGCAGTATCGCTCCAACAACAGCCACGGCATCTACCACACGAGTCCCACTCAGCCGAGCCTGATCCGGCCCGTGGTGTTGTGGTCTCAGCAGGACGTCTGCAGGTGGCTGAAGAAACACTGCCCGCACAACTACCTGGCCTACGTGGAGGCCTTCTCACATCACGCCATCACAGGTCCCGCCCACAGGAAATGCTGAACGAGTCAAGCTATGAAATATACAGAACAGCTGCACGGTTACTCCAAAGTAGTACTGTAGAGCAGGTATTTTCAGGCAGGTCCTCGGGTACCACCGGGTTCGCTGTTCTGGCGGGCAGTGAAGTACGTTCACCTGTTGTGAAAGCGCAGTAAGTGTGATGTGAGTGGGAAGTGGGGGTGGGGGTGGGGGGGGTGTTTCACAAAATCACAAACTGTCGTAATTTTAGGAAATCTATTTTTCCTCATTAAGACTTTACATACTTGACCGAAGTTTGACCAAATGCAGCTGAGATAAGAAGGATGTGTGCAGAACACTGAGCTCTATTCTCTCCCCTAATCGTCTCTTCTCTTATCCTACGAGTGACGTAGACGCAGCACACAAAAACTGAAATGTTGGAGCGTCCGGGTGGCGCGGCGGTCTATTCCGTTGCCTACCAACGCGGGGATCGCCGGTTCGAATCCCCGTGTTGCCTCCGTCTTGGCCGGGAGTCCCTACAGACACAAGTGGCCGTGTCTGCGGGTGGGAAGCCGCATGTGGGTATGTGTTCTAGTCGCCCCACTAGCGCCTCCTCTGGTCGGGACTGGGAGGAATAGCGTGATCCTCCCACGCGCTACGTTCCCCTGGTGAAACTCCTCACTGTCAGGGGAAAAGATGCGGCCGGCGACTCCACATGTATGGGAGGAGGCATGTGGTAGTCTGCGGCCCTCCCCGGATCAGCAGAGGGGGTGGAGCAGCGGCCGGGACGGCTCGGAAGAGCAGGGTGATGGGCCAGGTAGAATTGGGGAGAAAAGGGGGGAACCCCGCCCCCCAAAAAAAAATAATTGAAATGTTGGTTTTGATTGTGTCTTGTTCAACCGACACGGCTAATCGGCGTTGTTTAGCGTCACGGCTATGGTAGCTAGCTTCTGAAAAAAATGTAGCTAATGCTGAGACTCGAGCGGCCTTATTGAGTCACGAACCTGAGAGTATTTAGATAAACCACTTTCCACAACCCGAAAAACAGAAGAAGATTTTTTTTTAAATTTTTTTTTTAATTTCGATATATTTATTGATCCCCGTGGGGAAATTACGCTCTGCATTTAACCCATGCTAGCTTTTAACCCATGCTAGCTGTGTAGCTAGGAGCAGTGGGCAGCCTCCGTGCAGCACCCAGGGACCACCTCCAGCTCATCTTGCCATGCCTCGATCACAGAAGTATTAACCCTAACATGCATGTCTTTTGGATGGTGGGGGAAACCGGAGCACCCGGAGAAAACCCACCTCGGACATGGCAAGAACATGCAAACTCCACACAGAAAGGTCCTGGATGACCCCCAAGGTGGGACAACCCCGGGGTTTGAACCAAGGACCTTCTTGCTGTGAGAGTCACAGTTGCAGATTAAGTTAAAAGTATATTTTTAGCCATGAGCCATGTCTCAGCCCGGTCTATCTCACCCATCCATTTTAGATGCTGTTTGCAATCACTAGGGGTGAAGGGGGCTCGCAAATGAAGGAACAATGGAAGAGATAGCGAGTGGTGAATCTTATTCAGGTGAACTGTCTTGGGCTGGAATAACTGGAACAGGTGAATGTAATGAACTACCTGGCAGAATAGAAAACCAGTGGTACCGGTGGTACCCGAGCACCTGATCGAGAAGCGCCATTGTAGAGTAAGCAAATCACATTACATCGACTCTTTGGTGTGCGATATGTAGTTGTTAAGGTGAACTTTGTTTTTCCACTCCATTCGTTGTGCAGGGCGTGCACTCCTGCGTCTGAACGGGGAGAAGTTGGAGAGGATGGGGCTGGTGCAGGAGACTCTGCGGCAGGAGCTCCTGCAGCAGGTGCTGCAGCTGCAGGTGCAGGAGGAGGGACGCAACCTGCAGCTCCTCAGCAGAGGTTAGCGTCTGTCCGTGTGGGTCTCTCAGTGCCCGTCTCTCTGGATGTGCTCCACATGTTTTTAGAATAGAATAGAACTTCATTTGTCATTGTACAAGCACAACGAAATTTGAAAGTGCAATTCTTATCAGTGCAAAGATCAACATAAAAAGAATTAAAAACATAAAACACACACGCATTCATTTCTACTTTCTACTGAGCACCAACATATTGCACAAAAAGTCAGGAATCAAGATTTAGCAGCATTTAGTGCGGTTATGGCTCGGGGATATAAGCCGTTCTTTAGTCTGTTTGTCCGAGCTCTTATTGTCCTGTAACGTCTGCCCGAGGGCAGCAGTTCAAACCGATTGTGCCCTGGGTGGGATGGGTCCTTGAGGATGCCATGGGCTTTTTTGAGGCAGCGGGAACTGTATAGGTCTTCCAGGGAGGGGAGTGGGCATCCGATAATCTTCTGGGTGGTGGTGATGACCCTCTGGAGCGCTTTCCTCTCTGCTACTGTGCAGCTGGCAAACCAGATGCAGTAGGTCAGTATGCTCTCTATGGAGCAGCGGTAGAAGGACATAAGCAGTGAGGTGGTAAGGTGGTTCTTCCTGGGGATCCTCAGGAAGAAGACGCTGTCGTCCTTGTTTTCTTTTTATGAAAACAAGGACGACAGCATCTAAAAGGCCACATGAAATGGCATTTAGGGCATCGCGGGCGTCTGCGGTGTGACACATTTCCGAGAAAAACGGAGCCGATGGGATTTAACAAGGGGCAGGCGGTCAATTTGATTGATGTTCCAACATTCTTCCATGTTTTTACCGATGAAACTGCTGTTTCCTTTGAGGAAAGAAATCAGGAATCAGGAACACTTTGTCAGTTCACTTCAGGTACTTGTGTACATGAAATGGAACGAAGTATAATTTCCCCCAGCCCACGTCAGTACAACACACAGAAAAAAACACACATCCATAACACCACGAGAACACATATATCCAAACTAAGAACACATATATATCCAAACTAGAACACATATAGTATATCCAAACTAAACACATATACAAACTAAGAACACATATAGTATATCCAAACTAAACACATATATCCAAACTAAGAACACATATATATCCAAACTAAACACATATCCCAACTAAGAACATATATCCAAACTAAGAACACATATATATCCAAACTAAGAACACATATATCCAAACTAAGAACACACATATATCCAAACTAAGAACACATATATATCCAAACTAAGAACAGGTATATCCAAACTAAGAACACATATATATCCAAACTAGAACACATATATATCCAAACTAAACACATATACAAACTAAGAACACATATAGTATATCCAAACTAAACACATATCCAAACTAAGAACACATATAGTATATCCAAACTAGAACACAAATATCCAAACTAAGAACACATATAGTATATCCAAACTAAACACATATATCCAAACTAAGAACACATATATCCAAACTAAGAACACACATATATCCAAACTAGAACCCATATATCCAAACTAAGAACACTTATATCCAAACTAAGAACACACATATATATATCCAAACTAGAACACATATATATCCAAACTAAGAACACGCATATCCAAACTAAGAACACATATATCCAAACTAAGAACACATATATCCAAACTAGAACCCATATATCCAAACTAAGAACACACATATATATATCCAAACTAGAACACATATATATCCAAACTAAGAACACACATATAGATATCCAAACTAAGAACACATATACATCCAAACTAGAACACATATATATTTACAAACTAAGAACACATATATCCAAACTAGAACACATATAAACACATATATCCAATCTAAGCAACAACAACAACAACAGAAAAAAATCACTGTCCAAGAGAACGAACACCAGCCAGGATGACTGTCAGAACTGCCAGTCTGCATGAGCTAGCAGCTAGTTTAGCCTGCCGTACTTCCACTTCCTGTCAGACTGCCCTTGGTGTTACCTCTTCAGCTCTTGGCAGGACTGTGGTCCTTGGGCCCACCGGACACAGCAGACAAGGCTCCCCTAGCCAAGCCAACGCCAGCACTCCCAGCCAGACACCTTCGACACACCTCCACACGACGACACTAAGAACACAGTCGACGCCAGGCGAGGTCGCCGCCAGACTGCCCTCAGTGTTATCCGAACTGCCGGTCTGCATGGACTAGCAGTTAGCTTAGTCTGCCCCGCTTCCACGTCCTGTCAGACTGCCCTCAGGGTTACCTCTTTGGGTGCAGCTCCGGGCTGGGCCATGGTCCCTGGGCCCACAGGACGCAGCAGACCAAGCTCTCCCTGCCATCAAACGAAGACACAAACTTAAGACACAGACATGGACAAAGACACTGCATGGACGGTACTGGGTGAGGCCGCCGCAAACGTAAGCTCGTGCCGCCATCTTCCAATCAAACCCATCATAACCAGTACATAGTTGATAAAGCAGTCTTCACTAAAATACTGGTTGCACAGGCAAGAATGTATAAAAAAAAATCTTCCTCTGATTAAGTGAATGACCTCCAACCACTGTTTCTGCAGCCATGGAGATTGGAATATCACTCGGTATTGTTTGGAAAGTGTGTTTTTGGGTTTGAACAGCTGAAGATACAACCGATATTGCGGAGTGCGGAGGCGGTATTTTGATAAGGTCGGAGAGGGATTGGGAAAGTCGAGATAAATTACTACTGGACATTTTTAACTATGAATCCGGTGCCTTTCCAAGAAGAGAACGCACAGGGTTATTTAGAAACTTATAAAGAGTGATGTTTTTGTGAATTATTTGGCATATAATACAGACAAATGAGAACTTTGTTCAAGTAAAAAATGCCAAACTGAGGAAAAACCATTTTTCATTTCATGTGGTCGACTCGTTCCATTCCACTCCAGTTCATTAGTTCAGTACCGTCCTGCACGATATGGACGCCTTCATTTGAGAGACAAATTTTGAAACTAGACAGAGGAGATTATTTCTGCCACAGGATGGTCTTCAAATGGATTCTAACTCAGTCAGTACACATAAAAAAAAAAGTTGGGTCCAATTTCAGATCTTTGTACAGTCATTTAATCAGGTCAACAGGCACCAATCAGTATTTTTTTAGTCATTCACACAAATGAGTGACTACAGTCCTCTAATTTAGTCCTAATATGTCACAAAATGGCCACCCAGACAGCATCTGGATGTGGGCCACTTCAGGCAATGATGCGGCACCGATGGTCTTCTTCTGGCCCTGACAAAATGGATGTCAGCCTGAAGTGGCCCACATGTAGTATAATAGCAAATATGGCCCAAATATGCCAAATCAAATGTGGGCTTTTTTTTGGCAAAGATGCGGTGCTCTGGGCAACATGTGATCTGGATGTGACCCTGAAGTGGCCCGTGTGGTAAATGGTGAATATGGCCCAAATATCACAAAACCAATATGGGCCACCTTTGGCAAATATCAAATCAGATCAAATCAATTTTATTTGTGTAGCCTTATATCACAAATTACAAATGTGCCTCAGTGGGCTTAACAGCAACACAACATCCTGTCCTTAGACCCTCTCATCGGATAAGGAAAAACTCCCTAAAAAACCCTTTAACAGGGAGAAACAATAGGAAGAAACCTCAGGGAGAGCAACAGAGGAGGGATCTCTCTCCCAAGACGGACAACGTGCAATGGATGTTGTGTTCATGCAATTTACATAACACAACACTGAAAGAGGATAACAGAATTATAATGGACATAGAATTTATGAAGAACATGATGCACAGGATGCCAAGCAGTGTCCACGTGCCAACGGAGCAGTCCAGGACCCAAGCCACGCGACCAGCATCATCATGTAATAAGAAAAACTTATGTGAGGAGTGGAAGGGCAGGCAGCATCCACATGGCGGCCACCATCACCACGGAGACCTGGGAGGAGAACCGACCGCACATGCATGCAAGAGAGACTCACATGACACCATTCACACACAGAGAAAGAGAATATGTGGCACATGCGGTATTGCTATGGCTCGGTTCTGGCCCAGATCTGGCAAACAGGAGTGGACCGCCCAAGTGCCATCATTCCATGTGGTATGTGGACCGGATGAAGTGTCGGGTGTGGGACGGTCCGGGCCACAGCAGTTTTGCTATCTGGGCAATTTTGTGTTGTTTTACAAAGCAATACATGCCACAGTGTCTATCAAGCTATTTCCAAATGCTACAGTTGATTCTGATGAACGGTGGCATTTCTATCAGAGCAGCAAGTTGTGTGTGTCTTTACTATGTGTGTGTGTGTGTGTGTGTGTGTGTGTGTGTGTGTGTGTGTGTGTGTGTGTGTGTGTGTGTGTCTTTACTATGTGTGTGTGTGTACAAGGAAGATATTTCCTTGAGATGTTTTGGTAAATGTTATCTTCTGTCTTTCATAGGTTCGTTTGCAAACATCTCCTAGCTTGGTTTGTCCTCATGGAAGAGGTGGATGCTATGGAGAAGAGGTGGATGCTGTGGAGAAGAGGTGGATGCTGTGGAGAAGAGGTGGATGCTGTGGAGAAGAGGTGGATGCTGTGGGAGTCATTTGACACTTGCTTTTGACCTGAAAACTGACATGCAAACCAAGGACAAACTCCACCTATGGAAATACATCCAGTTCGGTCAGAGTTATTGGCCAGGTCCAGGACCAGGACCAGGACCAGGACCAGGACCGGTGCCCCAGAAACACAAACCGATGTTGAGTTGGTTGTTGTTCATTCCTGTCAACACAGCAAGCAGACACGATTAATGGACTGCATTGAAAAGGCACGGCGATAAACTGATCAGTTTAATTGCTGGTCTATTGTTTGATTAATTATTGTAAATGACGCTCTCTCACTGTGTGTGTGTGTGTGTGTGTGTGTGTGCATACGTCCATCTCAGAAACATTTTTTTTTCTATTTCAGACAAAAAAAATAAACTATGAATAGAAACTCTAAAATATAATTGCTTCTTTTCCCAGTTTATTTGACCCTGAGCACCGCCTCCGCTGGGCCTACTGTCTTACCGCCAAGCCCGTTATTATTATTATTATGATTATTGTTATGTGGGTCTATTATTATGATTATTGTTATGTGGGTCTATTATTATGATTATTATTATGATTATTATTGTTATGTGGGTCTATTATTATGATTATTGTTATGTGGGTCTATTATTATGATTATTGTTATGTGGGTCTATTATTATGATTATTATTGTTATGTGGGTCTATTATTATGATTATGATTATTATTATTGTTATTATTATGATTATTATTGTTATGTGGGTCATGGTAAACTACATTACCCACAATGCCCGCAGCAGCGTCAAGGCAGCCACATGGCTTTGACCGGTCGGTGCCGAAATCGAGGTCGAAGGATCCGCACATGGAGACGGAGTGCAGGGAAACGATGTCGTCCCGCTCGGACAGGTACCGCACGTGAGGGTTCTGGTGCTGTTCCCATCTGACTCGGTTTTACAGGATGTTTAATTTGCACTCGGCTCGGGTTTCCTGCTTTCCCCCCCCACCCCCCGCGGCGCGCACGTTATCTAATGGCGCCTCGCGCGCCCGGTGATACGGCTCATTTGTGATTGGAGGCTCATGTTTTTGTTTTTTTTACTGTATTTAATTGTGTGTCAAACGCGCGGTGTCGGTTGTGGGTTCGCGAGCGTCCTTTATGTGCCGCTGACTGGAAGCAGCCGAGCCGCTGACCGGTGTAGGGTCCACGTTTGTACCCCCTCCGTCCCGTGTAATCGGCGGAGTCGCGGGAACGCGCATGCGCTCACACCCCGTTTACACTGGGTTTTCAAATGCGTTGCGGGCGATCGGGTCACAAGTGGACAGCGAGGCACGTCGCCGTTTACACCTGCGTCTCCAAATGCGTCTCCGAATGCGTCCATCGTGCGTCTCCAAATGCGTCCATCGTGCGTCTCCAAATGCGTCCATCGTGCGTCTCCAAATGCGCCTATCATGCGTCTCCAAATGCGTCCATCATGTGTCTCCAAATGCGTCCTGCTGACCACTTGTGATTAGATTTCGTTACGCCGGAGATTTCGTTACTGTTACGTCACTTCCGCTGCGAGGTCAAAGAGCCTCAGTCGAGCGCCAGGTTTGCCGACTAGCTGTGAAAACGAGAGCTAACGTGTGAAGATGTTTCCAGCACTAATATACATGTCCGGACTGCTCAGCTGTTGAGATTGACAGCACTGATTCTTCTGCCCACGTGGAGATTAGACGTCTCGTGTCACCTGTACTCCAACCACGTACATTCTCCCCTCCCTCCATTTTGTCTAAAGTTGGCGCGCTGTTACCCTAACAACCACCACATCCTGCATCGATGATGTATTTTCCTGTTCCGTCCTTATCGGGGACGCGTCAGGACGCATTAGCCTTTCCGCTACAAAAGACACGTGGTCCAACGCGTCCCAGACCACCTCGGCAAGTGGTTTGAGGAGCCGGTTCACAAAACGGTTTGGAGGTGGTTTACACTTGTATTTAGCGCCGTCCACTTGTGATCCGATCCCCAAAAACGCATTTTAAAAGCAGGTGTAAACGGACCTTGATGATTTGGCCTACATTTCCATTTCACGCTCGGAACTGAGACATAGAAGTTCATGACGTCGCCTTGTGGTGCAGTACGCCCCGTATCGAATCCCGCACCGGGCAAGAAAGTAACCGGTTACATTGGTGGCAGCGGTGGGATCCGGAAGTGTGCAGATCCTCAGAAGTCTCTTCGGAGCGCGGAAAGAACAAAGCGCGAGGGCGCGCTTCCGGAAGAGGGTGACGACTGTAAACTACTAATAAGACCCGTTAGCCCCCTAGCTAACGGGTCTGCTGACCCTTTAGCCGAGCGGTTAGTGACGTCGCCTTGTGGTGCAGTACACCCCGTATCGAATCCCGCACCGGGCAAGAAAGTAACCGGATACATCAACATGGTTTGGCAAAAGAAATTAGCATACCGAAATAACGAGCTGCTTTCAGCATGCGCCTGTGTGTAAATCGTCTTGATAATCTCAAAATAGTAAAATATATATGAGCCAAGAATCGTGGGGAAAACGTTTGGATAAATGGGAACGCTTAAATATGGGAACTATAATCTTTTGGGGGGATACAAAATTTGGCAACACACCAGCGTGCGTCCCCTTCCAAGGATGGGTCCTAATTAATTTTTTTCCCTCTCAATCTTGTGTTTCTTAAACCCAGCAAAGCTTCTAAGTCCAAATCTCTATTCTGTACTGTTCCAAAGACTGTGCGTTTTTTTATTATTGGTCTCTGATCATTATTGCAGAGACTGGATCAACAAAGGGTGTTTGCTCCCATTTCTTAACCGGTGTCTCTATTAATACCAGCCAAATGGCTCTTTCCTGTCAGTGATCCTCTTAACCTGTCTCACCACACACGATGAGGTGGACACGGAAACTCGGACACAGACAGAGGGATAAACAGTCAGGAGGGCTACTGAGATGCTGAAGAACCTCCAGTACTGTCTGTCTTTAAAAGTATAGAACAAAAGAAGAAAGTCTGAGGTCAGCTTGATTGAAAATGCATCCGAGTCAGGATTAGTTCAGCGGGGTGCTTAAGACGGCCTTCTGAGTCAAACACGTTAGGTACGCGAGTCATCGCTGCCTTTAGCGAGGGGTCAAAGGTTACTGTTTCTCTGGGACCCTTACCACTGTCACAGCCAAGCTGGAGGGGAAGCGGCAGTCTTTTTCTGAGACGGATATGACTTTACTGGGCTGCACCGGGGCCAGAGTCTCTGGCTGTTGGTCCCTGAGGTCTAACAGCTGGTAGGTACTCGACTGTTCTTGTCTTTTCTTACTATGCTGCATTACTGTGCTTCTCCGAGTGCTGCTTGTTAGAGATGTACTGCACAACGCATAACCCACCAATGCCATCAGCCAGAGCTATAAATAGTCATCCAGCCTCCGAGCTGAGATCCTGTAAGGTGAGAGGAAGCAGGGGATCT
This sequence comes from Lampris megalopsis, assembly GCA_022114975.2. NCBI lineage: Eukaryota > Metazoa > Chordata > Actinopteri > Lampriformes > Lampridae > Lampris > Lampris megalopsis. The sequence continues at coordinate 1,433,820 of JAJHIY020000683.1, read as the reverse complement.
AGGTTAGTTCGCTGGGACTTTTGGTGTGGCTTAACTTGTGAGGTAATTAGCCTGCATGAATGTGGCTGGAGTCTGGAGTCTCTCAGCGGGTAGTCGGGTGGTGTGTCATCGCTGAATATGCAACTCGGAATTACACCGGCGAATATACAAAACATTCATTAGTTGCATTTCCCGTTCGTGTTGTGTTTTGGATCAGCATGGCGCAGTTAAGCAGCTAACAGATTACTGGTTTGATCTCCAATTAGCTGCAAGTGGAACCGGAGCAGTCCCTGGATGTGCCTGCTGAGGCTGAGGCAAAGCTGCACTTCCAGGCTTCAGCTCAGCTGCTTAGTAAACAGGCTGTGAGATTCAAATCTCTCTCACGGTAATGTGACGTGTCGTCAGCCGGAGACCGGATTTCCAAAATGTGTCTTTGTTTTAAGGTCATCACGGTTGCATTGCAGAACCGATAATGAGATTACAGAATTTTTTTTGGGGGGGTTTAAATTGAACTTGATTCTTGCAGTATACAGAGCATGATAAGAAAGGTGGATGAAACGAGGTGGTGCAGATTTGATAACACAGAATAGAGATTTAAAAAGTTTTTTATTGTAGTCCACCACTCCATAGAGATCTTAGCAATGAGACAGTTCTTTGAAAAAAGCCCCATCGCTACGAAACTCCTTTTATATTTGGCACTGTCCGTTTTGACAGACTTTACATTGGTGTCAGGAGATATGGAAAATATGTTTGTGTGTTCCCTCTGCGCAGTGATTCTCTGACCTCTCACTCTATCGATCGCAGAGGTCATAGAATCACTGCGCAGAGTGAACACATGGAAGGCTGCTGGACCGGACGGCATACCGGGTCTGGTCCCCAGGAAATGCTCCGACCAGCTGGCTGAGGTCTTCACAATTATATTTAACTTCTCACTGTCCTAATCCATAGCCTCGGCATGCTTTAAGGCCACCTCTATCATTCCTGTCCCCAAGATATCAACACCCACGTGTCTGAACGACTACTGACCCATAGCACCCACCCCAATTGCCATGAAGTGCTTTGAGAGACTGGTTCTGGCTCACATCAAAAACACTACCCTCCCACATTCGACCCACTTCAGTTTGCCTACCATCCCAAAAGCTCTACGGAACACGCCATTGCCACTGCCTTGCACTTTGCTCTGACCCAGCTTGAACTTAACATGTACATCCGGATGCTGTTCATAGATTACAGCTCTGCTTTCAACACCATCAACCCCACCAAATTAACCACCAAACTCCTCTCCCTTGGCCTCAACCCTTCCCTCTGTAACCCTGGACTTCCTGACCAACAGACTTCAGTCTGTTAGGTTAGGTGACCACACCTCCTCCACCCTGACCCTCAGCACAGGTGCTCCTCAAGGCTGTGTTCTGAGCCCCCTCCTTTTCTCCCTCGTTACCCACGACTGCCTGCCAACTCACCCTCCAAATGTTATAGTTAAGTTTGCAGATGACACCACAGGTGTAGGCTGTATCACCAACAATGACGAGACGGCCTACAGGGACGAGATTCAGCACCTCACATCATGGTGTACTACCAACAATCTTGTCCTCAATGTGCAGAAGACGAAGGAGCTGATTGTGGACTTCCGGAGGTCTAGAAGCTGCAGCCACTTCCCCATACACATCACTGGGGTGGAAGTGGAGCGTGTTTCCAGCTTTAAATTCCTTGGAGTCCACATCAGCGAGGACCTTTCGTGGACATTAAACACCCAGGCCCTTGTGAGAAAGGCCCAACAACGCCTGCATTTCCTGAGGAGGCTGAGGAGCGCCCGTCTGTCCCCTAAAATTCTCACCAACTTCTACCACTGCACCATAGAGAGCATCCTGACCATCTGCATCTCAGTGTGGTACGGCAACTGCACCTCAGTAGACCAGAAAGCTCTGCAGCGGGTTGTTAAGGCGGCCCAGCATATCACCGGTACCCAGCTCCCAGCCATAAAAGACATTTATCACAAACACTGCCTTCGAAGGGGTCTGTCTTGCACTGTTTGGCGAACCCGCAGCCCTCATTTCCTTTTTACACACGTGCCTGCACATTGTTTTTAATGACAATAAATTGAATTGAATGATTATAATGATAATCATATTTTGAACTATATTGATATTTATCACGATATCTGCTATCGTCCGCAAAAAATACCATGTTTAATTATCCAACTGATGTCATCACATCATTGAACTGTTTGGTAATGTAGAATATCAAACCAAAACTAGTTTTCAAATAATACGCCCTCAAATATGTCACACCTCATTTTGAGAGAAATTTTAGGAAACAGTTTCTTGTAATCATTAGACAATAGAATCGTGCATCATGATATAACAATATCCAAATGTCCTCTTGACATGTTACCATTAACTGATGATAAATGATCATATTGAATTGTTGCTCAGCCCTAAACAGGCGTCTGTGTTGGAAATGGGTATATTGGATATATACTATATACTTTGGAAATATACTCCCATCAAATATTTCAGACCTCATTATCTCCACCAGGTGGTACCCTGGAGCAGGGGCGGAGCTAGACGATGTAAACATGCGGGGATTTGCCCGGGGGGGGGGCGATTGTCTGTACTGTTATTTGCAAGTGATCAGATCAGATTTGTGTGTCCATCACATCACCAACCTATCTGCATGGGTTGCTGTGGTAACGACGTAGGCGCGAGTAACTAGGTACTCTGGTGACACGGTTTACCAACGCAGAAGTATGAAAAATGGAGATCCATCATCTTGCCTTCCAAACAATCACGCTGTCAAGTCTCAAAGAAGTGGCTGGTGACTCCACATGTATGGGAGGAGGCATGTGGTAGTCTGCAGCCCTCCCCGGATCGGCAGAGGGGGTGGAGCAGCGACTGGGATGGCTCGGAAGAGTGGGGTAATTGGCCGGGTACAATTGGGGAGGAAAACGGCGAAGAAGAAAAAAAATCTGATTGGAATCGTATTTCAGTTTCAAACCACCTACACGTGTGGTTTCGATCCGATTTGCAAAAATGGGATTCTATGTGGTTTGTTTGCTGTCCAGACTTTCCATCCGTCCATTATCCAAACTGCTTATCCAACTTAGGGTTGCAGCATGCTGGAGCCTACCCCAGCAGTCATTGGGCGGCAGGCGGGGAGACACCGTGGATAGGCCACCAGTCCATCACAGGGCCGACACATTCCCACCCAGGGACAATTCAGTACAGCTGATTCACCTGACTACATGTTTTTGGACTGTGGGAGGAAACCGGAGCATCCGGAGGAAACCCACACAGACACGGGGGGGAGGGACATGCAAACTCCACACAGAGGACGACCCCCAAGGTTGGACGATTCCAGGGCTCGAACCCAGGACCTTCTCGCTGTGAGGTGACCGCGCTAACCACTATGCCACCGTGCCGCCCCTGTCCAGACTTTCTAAAATAAATCTGGACACAATGGGGATATGCCAAAAAACAGATTTGGACTGGCAGTCTGAACAAGGCCGAAATGACAGAGCTGTTTTCTTACTGTTTACTTCGGTCGCTGAGCTGTTTTCTTTGTTTTACGAATGAAAGTCAACCAGCAGAGCAGCCATTTACCTCCATTCACTTTATATCATGAAAACTGCGAAGGTCAAACACATCTGAAGTCTTTTAATAACGCCTTTGAAATGATCATAGCCGGATCTCTGTCTTTTCATGTCAGACTTGGTTGCTTTAATGTGAGGGCCCACCTGGGAGGCTGTGCATCCACAGACTGACAGGCAAAATGTTTTCATTAGCTAGATTTTTTTAGCTTGAGCGCTGCATATTAACAACCTTTTTTTTCCATATTTCCTGTTCAATCGACGTGGGCGCTTCACAAAAGTCTTATAATGGCAGGAAAAACACTGGTTTTTCAGTCTTTCCCTCCCCGTAGGCGAACAAAGGGGCGATTTGTCACAGTTTTAATGCTGGGGAAGGGGGCGATACATACGCCCCGCGGAGGTCTGCACTCTGAGTGCACTCCTCTAGCTTCATGAGAAAATGTAGGTCACAGATTCTCATTACCATTCATTTAGACAACAAAATTGTGTATCACCACATGACAATATCCAATTTGTATCCCTCATACTACTACACAACTGATAGACTTAAATCCCCACCCAGCTTTGCTTCACATTGATTAGCGTCTTGATATTTGTTGTTTACAATAGGCATACAAGGCGCCACGGTGGCGCAGTGGTTAGCGCGGCTGCCTCACGGCAAGAAGGTCCTGAATTCGAGCCCCGGGGTAGTCCAACCATGGGGGTCGTCCTCAGTGTGGAGTTTGCATGTCCTCCCCGTGTCTGCGTGGGTTTCCTCCAGGGGTTCCGGTTTCCTCCCACAGACCAAAGACATGTAGGTCAGGTGACTCGGCCGTACTACTTTGTCCCTTGGTGTGCGAGTGTGGGCCCTGTGATGGCCTGGCAGCCTGTCCAGGGTGTCTCCCCACCTGCCGCCCAATGACTGTTGGGGTAGGCTCCAGCGACCCCGTGACCCTGAGTAAGGATAAGCAGTTTGGGTAATGGATGAACGAATGAATGAATAGGCATACACCATTTGCTTTGTTCAGCTTCATTTCTATTTCGCAACCGACATGAAAGAGCACGACTACTTCTTGTCGACCTGAGGGTCTCGATGAAACCGGCAGACCGAACCCGCCTGTTCTAAATGTGTTGATCCTCGTTGCGTCACGCCGTGACCCGTCTCTGTGCCGTCTGCTGTTTTCCAGCGGGAGCGGGGAGGACTCGCTGGACCGGCTCCTGCCCAACGTCAGCGCCCCCCGCAGGAAGAGCGCCACCTCCCTGAGTAAGACGGAGCCCCCTCTGCTCCGCACCGGCACGCGCACCATATACACAGCCGGCCGACCGCCCTGGTACGACGAGCACGGCGCGCAGTCGAAAGAGGCCTTCGTCATCGGTATGCGAGTCGTGGACGGTACCGACCCAGATGGGCCTTTTGTCTGCACACTGCAGAATGTAGAGTGTACTTTCTACCTTTGTGGCAAGTTGATGTTTTTTTTAGGAGTGACCCTGTCCTTTAGCGAAGTGTACTTTTATCACAAATACTGCTATCAATTTATTTTACTCCACAATGTCAGATATATATCAGAGAGTCTTGTCTGGATCTGCAGGGTTGTGTGGGGGAAGCGCCTCGGGTAAAACCACCGTGGCCAACAAGATCATCGAGGCGCTGGATGTGCCGTGGGTCGTTCTGCTGTCTATGGATTCCTTCTACAAGGTGAGAGTGACGAGCATTTTGCCGTCATTATTTCTTTTCTCCTTTCGCTCTTCACAGGAAAACAGAAGTCGGATTCACACGGAAGACTAGGGTCACGTGTATTGTAGTCCACCGGTTTAAGTCTGAATCCTGGGAATGAAGTCTGGCTTTATTCTTGGAACTAGAATATGTTGGTTTTTACATGTGACCCGGATGCTGCTCTGTACGGTTTAGATTCTCCCTTGCTGATTTCATCACATGATGGCGCATCGTACCACTGTGGGGACAAATGTTTGTGTGACTTCATCACAAATTCTTAAATATACCAAACTATATAGATAGTGCTTTTTTTCCGGAGACCATCTATGGTGCAGATACAAGTGCTCAACAAATGAGGAGTGGAATATTAAGACAGATGTAGGAAGAAAACTTTTACCGCATCTCAGAACAAGCTTGTTTCGTGCATTGTGCACTCGTTTGGCAGCTGGTGATTGTGCGACGCACGAAACAAGCTTGTTCTGAAATGCATGAAAAGTTTTTTTTCCTACATCTGTCTTAAAGAGATGCTTTCATGCTGTTTCTGAGCACATTTTTAACACGGCTGCTTTGAGTTATAACCGAAAGGTAGGCGTGGTTTTATGATTTCATAGCTATTGGCTGCTGAAATTCAGGGTGGTCGTGTGGGTGTGGCTGGGTGGTCTAAACACTGGGGCTAAACCGCTTGCTGTAGAAAAACGAGAAATTCACTGGTGACGGCCCCCCTTCCTGCTCTGTCGTCACTTTAATAATAATTTTCAAAAAAAAACAACAATGGCAAACGACGAGACCGCCGACAGCAGCTTTGAGGTTGAGGATGTGGAAGTGGAAGCTGACTACTCACTTCACGAATATGTTGCTCAGCCAATACAGCCGTATCCCTTCGAGCCAAAAGGGTGTATCTCCGCTTTTATAGTGTCCCACTACGGACACGCCCTCTATGCTAATGATAATTCGTGACGCAGCAAGTTACCACACTTTCGCCAATTGGACATCAGTTACTCGGCTGCCGATATCTCCCATCTGGCCATAAATGTGATTTTAGGGCTACCATTTGTCTCATCGACCACATCCACACTTGTTACATCGATTAACAACAGGAAAAGTCAGATTTTGATTCAAGTATCACTTGATAGATATATAGATATATATATATATATATATATAAAAGAGATGAAAAACATGTGTAACTAATAAGGTACAGAACAACCAACAAGGAAGCTCAGTAATCAGTCACTGGAAGAGTGCACTTCTTTCGGCATCATCAGCTATGATGTTGGCCGCCGAAAAACATGCTCAACAACTGTCCGCCATTTCGTGGTTCCTTCGTGTTCATTCATTCATTCATCATCAGCCGCTTCTCCGGGGTCGGGTCGCAGTGGCAGCAAGCTAAGTAGGGCCCTCCAGACGTCTCTCTCCCCAGCAACGCCCTCCAGCTCCTCCTGGGGGATCCCAAGACGTTCCCAGGCCAGACTGGACATCTAGTCCCTCCAGCAAGTTCTGGGTCTACCCCGGGTTCTCCTCCCAGTTGGCCGTGCCCGGTAAACATCCAAAGGAAGGCACCCAGGTGGCATCCTAATCAGATGCCCAAACCATCTCAACTGGCTCCTTTCGATGCAAAGGAGCAGCGGCTCTACTCCAAGCTCCCTCCAGATGTCCGAGCTCCTCACCCTATCTCTAAGGCTGAGCCCAGACACCCTATGGAGGAAACTCATTTCAGCCGCTTGTATCCGCCATCTCACCCTTTCGATCACTACCCAAAGCTCATGACCATAGGTGAGGGTTGGAACGAAGATTGACTGGTAAATTGAGAGCTTTGCCTTCTGGCTCAGCTCCCTCTTCACCACAACGGTCCGGTACAACGTCCGCATTACTGCTGATGCTGCACCAATCCACCTGTCAATCTCTCGCTCCATCCTACCCTCACTCGTGAACAAGACCCCAAGATATTTGAACTCCTTCACTTGAGGCAACTCATCCCCAACCCGGAGGGAGCAATCCAACATTTTCTGGTAGAGAACCAAGGCCTCAGACTTTGAGGTGCTGACTCTCATCCCGGCCATTTCACACTCAGCTGCAAACTGCCCCAGTGAGCACTGGAGGCCGTGTTCTGATAAAGCCAACAAAACCACATCACCTGCAAAAAGCAGAGATGCAGTTCTGAGGTTCCCGAAACGGACACACTCCTCACCTTGGCTGTGTCTTGAGATCTTGTTCATGAATATCACAAATAGAATCGGAGACAAGGGACAACCTTGGCGGAGTCCGACACCCACCGAAAACGTGTTTGACTTTGTGCCAAGAATGCGGACACAGCTCTCAGTCTGGTTATACAAGGACCGGATGGCTTGTAGCAACTGCCCCGGTACCCCATACTCCCGCAGTACCCCCCACAGAGTGCCCCGGGATTCCTTCATGTTGTAAGCATTTTTTGGGTTTTCAGTAATACAGTAGACAGTGGTTTACCATTGCCTTCTACCCGCAGTACAGGAGACCAGATACTAGAGTTCCCAGCATGCCTCCTGTTGTCCTGAAGTTGGCCAGACGGTTTGGCTCATCCGCCAGCTACAGGTGCTACACTGCTGCTGCCCAGTGTAGAGCAGGTCTATTTAAAGGCGACCTTCAAACTCCTTGTCACAGTGCCGTTATGGGGCCTTTGCAGCTTTTTATAGGTCCACCAGTGCCACCCAATGAACCACTGCGCCCTGGTGGTAACCGCCGCTGTTTGTCCACGACTGCTTATCCGTCAGGTAAGCCTGCTTACTTCGCAGCTGTCCCCCATATGAGGGACGAAAGAGTGCACACATTAGTTTTATCAGTCACTGCGGCTAAGTGGTGATGTAATCTCGATAACGCGGGTTGGGGTGGCTGACTCTTCCTGAGCGAGTCACTACAGGTTGTCTTAATCTTCCGCTCTTAATTTCTCCCCTTTTCTCCCCAGTTGTATCTGGCCTATTACCCCACTATTCCGAGCCGTCCCGGTCGTTGCTCCACCCCCCTCTGTCAAGCCGGAGAGGGCTGCAGACCACCACATGCCTCCTCCCATACATGTGGAGTCACCAGCCGCTTCTTTTCACCTGACAGTGAGGAGTTTCACCAGGGGGGGGCGTAGTGCGTGGGAGGATCACACTATTCCCCCCAGTTGCCCCTCCCCCCCGGAACAGGCGCCCCGACTGACCAGAGGAGGCGCTAGTGCAGCGACCGGGACACACATCCACATCCGGCTTCCCACCCGCAGACACGGCCAATTGTGTCTGTAGGGATACACGACCAAGCCGGAGGTAACACGTGGATTCGAACCGGCGATCCCCGTGTTGGTAGGCAACGGAATAGACTTCCATGCTACCCGGACACCCTCAAGTTTATCTTTTTATGCCTATGACACCTTTAACCATTAATGGCTGTAGTGCTGGGCGATATGGGAAATACTAATATCACGATAATCACAGGGATTGTTGACATGCATGCAGAGAGCTGCTTACATATGCAAACAGCATGTTTAAGAATCCAACTCGTATTGATGTAAAGAAATGTAAAGTTTGGTAAAAGATACATAGGTGCAGCATTAGATTCTTCTTCTTCATTCTCTGATGTGAATGAGGTTTCCCAGAATCCCTCTGTGTTAATAACATTAACCACATGGAGCATGGTCTCTCCTGCATGGATAGGTAATCCCCGTCTAGATTTTGCTGTTTTATTTATAAAATTCAGGGGGGAAGCGTGCGTGTAATGACAGGTCGGACTCAGAATCCACAGATGCACAATTGTGAGGACTGTGTAGCGGGATTTGTGTATTCAGGATGTGTATGCAGGAAGATAAATACCGGAAACCTCGTGTAAAATGTCAAATATGGTGAACTTCATTAAGTGATGTCTTTACTTCCTTACAGCAAACCCACCTTTACTCTGTCACATCTCCAACATTACTCATACACGGATCTGCACTCATGCCCATGTTTTTTATTTTTATACTTAATGTTTAATTTTTGATCTCTTAACTTCATACTTAGCTCTGCCTTTATTTACATTTCTGTCATGTTTTAAGCATACGAAGTCGTATTCCCTGTATGTTGTCAGACAAAAATAAAAAAACAAGCTTGTCAAGATATTTTATCTTGTTATAAATTCCCATAATGCTTGTTTCAAGATATCACTAGTAAAACAAAAAAGCATTGCTGGGAGATATTGTTGCTTGTTTCAAGAAAGTGTACTTGTTAAATAATCACAAGACCATAACAAGGGTTGGGCATCGTTTGGATTTTAACGATTCTGGTTCTGATTCCGGTTCTTAACGATTCTCGATTCCGGTTCTTTGAGAGGCCGGGGTCAAAACAGGTCACATGCTTAATTCACAGAAGACATGTTTATTTTAAAAAAAACTATACAAGCCATTCTGTCTTAAGAACGGGTCAATCATGTGACCGTCTCATTCTTACATTTACAACAACTGTCTCCATACATGAAGATGAAGAAATAAAGACACAGTCACACCCTGGTCCGGACTACCAGGTATCAAACTCCTCAAATTAGAAACAGTTCTTGTTAAGAAAAATGAGCACATCTGCCTTCTCGGGCTGTATACGCGAGCGTTCCTGTAATGTTTATCTCGTACCGCCGCTAGGGGGCACTGCTGGGTAATGAAACGTGTTTTTACGTTAATACGCGACACGAAGAAGACAATGTAAGATGGCGGCCACGCATGTGGCGTTGAAGGCTCGGCGAGCTCAGTAAACCTTCTCTTAACGTCACCTGCTGTCGTTCTTAAATCTACTACGGTACCACAAACCGGCGACGACGACCCCCAGCGGTCTGTTGCGGACCGGCCGACAAAACGCCACATGTCGGCGTCTGCGTACAGTTTATAGCAGTTCGCTCCTGTAGAAAAGAAGAAGACGAGCGTTATTAACGTTCACCTACCCGCTGCCTGCCGCGTCGTGCGCTCAGGGCTGCTGAAGAGGACGCCGAGGCCGCAGGTGGAGACCGGCGCGACGCGTCCGACACGGTACACCGGTCCATCTGGACACCGTGCGGGCCAAGGTGCCGGGCCAAGGTGCCGGGCCGGGTTTGTTGTGCGTCCTCCCTCGCACGAAGTAGCTTCGCCGCCAGACCGGTCCGCCTCCTCTTTACGTGTCTGTGGACACGCTTCTGCAAGTCACTTATACGCGGTTCACTGACACGTATCTCACAGATGCCGCTAGGGGCGCCCTGTAGCCTACTAGGTCACGCAATAGTGTCAAAAATGTTGAACAAAGATGGCGGAGCGATGCGAATGTTCTTAATATGTGAGTCGTAGCTAAATTTGCTATCTTCAAATTATTTTTTGACTCATATTAACGTTACATGCGAGTGGATACTATATTTAAATTGAATAAATGTGAGCTAAATAAACGAAGTGTCAATGCAATCTCAATAAATTAGTCCCCACAAATTTTACATGCGATTTACCGAAAAACAATCGGAGTCTGGTAATGAGGAGTTTGTAATCCGGTAAAATGGCGCGCAAATCTCGCTATGGAGCAACAGCCACTTCTATAAAAAGGATGTTTCTAAATTAACATTTTACCTAAATATGTATTAGATGTAACGTTACCTTGTGTGGTGGAGAACTTGTGGTGAATCCCGACCGATACAGCTCTGCCTAGACCTAGAAGACAGGATTGCGCCCCCCAGTGGCCAGAAGACGGGATTGCGGCCCCAGTGGCAACTAATACGTGTCCATATACACGTATTTCGCTCTCGCAAAAACGTGTCCTCTGACACGTACGTATTGTGACGTAGTGTTGCACTGAAGCCACACTCCCGACCGCCGCTCGCTCTGGTCCATGATGGGTAGAGGCTAGTTCCCATCGATGCAGAGAACGGAAATGGAGTAGAGAACGGTCAACTGAGCATGCGCGAAATGCCTCCGACACGCCCCGCGTAGCACCCAGGCGCTAGGATTCTAGGAAGACCCGCCCCTACTCTGCGTCTGATTGGCTAACTTTAACCCTAACCCCGCCCTAACCCTAACCTACCCAAACAACGGAGGCGACGAGTACTTGCGCATGCTCAGTTGACCGTCCTCTGCATCGACGGGAACCAGCCTCTGCCGTTTAACTTGCCGAGGCGGAAACTACGGAAGCTGCGCGCCGCCACCACGGAAACGGAAGTGAACTTCAGCGCGAGCGATACTTTATTAGGAACCGATAGGCAGAATCGCGGTTTGGCTTTCTTAACGATTCCTTTGGAACCGGAAGTTCTGGAACCGGTCCTCGGTGCCCAACCCTAACCAAAACCCTAACTTTTCAATTAACAGGAAATAAATCTTAAAATATGAAACTTGATTAGAGTTAATCTATCTTTTTTTTTTTAGTGTAAATGTCTTGGAACGAGTCCTGTTATCATGAAAACAGTGCAAAGTATTAAAATAAGATCTGACAGTGGGGTAAGAACATCCGGTAACACTTTAGTATGGGGAACATAAGTAAAAACACTTAATTACTAGTGAATTAGTAATGATCAAGATGCCACTTTAGTATGGGGAACATATTCTAAGTAACAAAAACTTAATGTACAGTAATTTAACACTATGAACACTTGTAGTTTTGTGTGTTGTATGTAAGAGCAGAGCATATTCATTAAGTGTTAGTAAGGGAGAATAACTCTTCTTGTGGTACTACCACCTTATAAAGGCCATACTAAGCAAAGCATATTGAGATGGTACTACTAATAAGCAATACTTCTGAGGTTATAGAGGGAAAACTCATAGTTCATGGCTTACTGGTTGTATAATAAGGCCATGCAGAATAAGGCATTAATGAGTACGTCATAATGACCAATTAAGAGCCAATATGTTGCTAATTTGCATGCTAATAAGCACCTAATTAATGGTGACTACGTTCCCCATACTAAAGTGTTACCAGATATTTTTACTCTTGCTTTTGTAATGTGACATTTTCGGGTAAAACGGGAAATTGGGGCGGGGTTAAACGTAGGGAGGGATGTGATTTGATTGGACGGTGCAACATATTCTGTGATATTATTGGTTGAAATGTTGCTCACCCACCTAATGAGAAATGAGGTTTTGTGATGGATGACAAACTTGGCTGTTGCAGAGGAAGTTAAGATGAGGGCGTCCGGGTAGCGCCTGTTCCGTTGCCTACCAACACAGGGATCGCCGGTTCGAATCCCCGTGTTGCCTCCGGCTTGGTTGGGCTACAAACACAATTGGCCGTGTGTGCGGGTGGGAAGCCGGATGCGGGTATGTGTCCTGGTCGCTGCACTAGCGCCTCCTCTGGTCGGTCGGGGCGCCTGCTCGGGGTGGGGGGGAACAGCGTGATCCTCCCACGCGCTACGTCCCCCTGGTGAAAGTCCTCACTGTCAGGTGAAAAGAAGCGGCTGGCGACTCCACATGTATGGGAGGAGGCGTGTGGTAGTCTGCAGCCCTCCTGGATCAGCAGAGGGGGGTGGAGCAGAGACCGGGACGGCCTGGAAGAGTGGGGTTAATTGGCCGAAAGGTGATGTTATGAAAAGGTTTACTGAGATCACGACAGTTTTGGGGGGAAAAACAAGAAAAGGGAAGTTAAGACGATCAGATTTTGATGTAAAATAAGTAAAAAAACAGATTTTGTAACGATTTTTGCATAAGTTGTTGAATAGTTGCATATTAGGTGCGGAAATAAGCTAACGGGGGGGGGGAAAGTAGATTTTAATTTCTCATTGTCTTCCCCCCTTTTATCCCTACTTGTACTTGGCTAATTACCCTATTTTCCGAGCCGTCCCGGTCGCTGCTCCACCCCCTCCGCCTCTCCGGGGAGGCTGCAGACTACCACATCCCTCCTGCAATACATGTGGAGTCACCAGCCGCTTCTTTTCACCTGACATTGAGGTGTTTCGCCAGGGGGACGTAGCGCGTGGGAGGATCACGCTATTCCCCCCCCTGGAACAGGCACCCCAACTGACCAGAGGAGGCGCTAGTGCAGCGACCAGGACACACACCCACATCCGGCTTCCCACCCGCACACACGGCCAGTTGTGTCTGTAGGGACTCCCGACCCAGCCGGAGGTAACACGGGGATTCGAACCGGCGATCCCTGTGTCGGTAGGCAACCGAATAGACCGCCAGGCCACCTGGACGCCCCCACGTTGTCTTTAATTCCAGATAAAACCCCTTCGTAAGCTCGTCTCTTGGCAGTGAAGGGCGTTTTGATGAGTATTTACTCTTAATGTAAGCACCTCGCTGCTTCCACGACCTGCTCGGGTGGAGTCGGGTGGAGTTGAAGCTTCCTGTCTGTTCTCCCCCAGGTGCTCTCTGCAGAGGAGCAGGCCTTGGCGGCAAGCAACGACTACAACTTCGACCACCCGGCGGCCTTCGACTTCCAGCTGCTGGTCGCCACCCTGCGGAAGCTGAAGCAAGGGAGGAGCGTGAAGATCCCCGTGTACGACTTCACCACCCACAGGAGACAGAAGGACTGGGTGAGGCTTTGTTCAACTAACCAGCCCCCCCCCTCCCTCCCCCCTCCCCCCCTCCCTCCCTCCCTCCCCCCCCTCCCCCCCTCCCTCCCAAGGCAGACTCCCGCAACAGGATCTCTCACTGTGTTTTCATTATTTATAACAGTGGCCCGAGAGCCAAGATTAAAGCTGCAGTGTGTGTCTGTGTGTGTGTGTGTGTGTGTGTGTGTGTGTGTGTGTGTGTGTGTGTGTGTGTGCGTGTGCGTGTGTGTGCGTGTGTGTGTTTGTGTGTGTGTGTGTAAAGAATAAAAGATGACCCATAAAATAATGATTAGCAGAGGCTCAGAACCTGTTCCCATCACTGCATCGACACGTTTTTTTCTTTTCTTTTATGGTGGTGGTTGTTGGGGGGGAGGAGGGAGGAGGGGGAGGGAGGGGGGGTTGTGTTTTATTTTTTTTTATATGTTGTGGAAAGTGGGACACGGTTACTTCTCACCCACACCTTCAATTTTCCACGGGAAATGTTGTTGATACCAGAAGAAAGCACAGTGACGGGGCGTCCGGGTGGTGCGGCGGCCTATTCTGTTGCCTACCAACACGGGGGTCGCCGGTTCGAATCCCCGTGTGACCTCCGGCTTGGTCGGGCGTCCCTACAGACACAATTGGCCGTGTCTGCGGGTGGGAAGCCGGATGTGGGTGTGTGTCCTGGTCACTGCACTAGCGCCTCCTCTGGTCGGTCGGGGCGCCTGTTCGGGGGGGAACAGCGTGATCCTCCATGCGCTACGTCCCCCTGGTGAAACTCCTCACTGTCAGGTGAGAAGAAGCGGCTGGCGACTCCACATGTATGGGAGGAGGCGTGTGGTAGTCTGCAGCCCTCCCCGGGTCAGCAGAGGGGGTGGAGCAGAGACCGGGACGGCTCAGAAGAGGGGGTGTAATTGGCCCATCCAATTGGGGAGAAAAAGGGGGAGGGGGATCCAAAAAGAAGAAGAAGAAGAAGGAGAAAGGGCGGTGCCTCTTCTCCTTCCAGGAGATCATAGTTGCAGCTGAAAGTGACTCCTGGACTTCAGACTTGCAGGACCTTTCCAGCAGCAGAAACAGGACGAGTCATGGACCAGTTCCCGGTGCTGTCGGGTGGGGTAAAACCTTGTCCTTTGCTTCTCCTGTCCTCAGAAAAATGTCTACGGGGCGAGCGTCATCATATTCGAGGGAATCATGTCCTTCGCAGACAAGGAGCTTCTTCAGGTAAGGCGGCGTGGTGGCCTTCCTCACCTTTCCCTCGCCCGGAAACACCCAACCCGACATTTTAACTCCTAACGAGGTCGAGTCGGTTTACTTGTCTTGCCCACCGTCACAATAACTGTGGGTTTTTGTGTCCCCCCCCCTCCCTCCTGCAGCTGCTGGATATGAAGATCTTTGTGGATGCGGACTCTGACATTCGGCTGGTCCGCCGCCTCCGCAGGGACATCACGGAGCGGGGGCGGGACATCGAGGGGGTCATCAAGCTGTACAACAAGTTTGTCAAGCCGGCGTTCGAGCAGTACATCGAGCCGGCCATGAGGCTGGCCGACATCGTCGTGCCCCGAGGTGAGACGGCGGCGAGGCGAGTCGCCCACGGCCGGAGACGGGAACCGATGGTGTCAGTTGTGGGGGGGGGGCCCTGGGTTCGAGCCCCGGGGTAGTCCAACCTCGGGGGTCGTCCCGGGTCATCCTCTGTGTGGCGTTGGCATGTTCTCCCCGTGTCTGCGTGGGTTTCCTCCTCCAGGAGGCCTCCGGTTTCCTCCCACAGTCTGAGGACATGAGGTGATCAGGTTGCCGGGATGTGCCTTTATCGCTCCTCCTTTTCCAGCTCCACCCTCCATCGCTCTCTCCTCCACTTCCTCCCCTCTCTCTCCTCACTTCTTCCTCCCCTCTCTCTCCTCACTTCTTCCTCCCCTCTCTCCTCATTTCTTCCTCCCCTCTCTCTCCTCACTTCTTCCTCCCCTCTCTCTCCTCACTTCTTCCTCCCCTCTCTCTCCTCACTTCTTCCTCCCCTCTCTCTCCTCACTTCTTCCTCCCCTCTCTCTCCTCATTTCTTCCTCCCCTCTCTCTTCTCATTTCTTCCTCCCCTCTCTCTCCTCACTTCTTCCTCCCCTCTCTCTCCTTACTTCTTCCTACCCTCTCTCTCCTCACTTCTTCCTCCCCTCTCTCTCCTCATTTCTTCGTCGCCTCTCTCTCCTCACTTCTTCCTCGCCTCTCTCTCCTCACTTCTTCCTCCTCTCTCTCTCCTCATTTCTTCCTCCCCTCTCTCTCCTCACTTCTTCCTCCCCTCTCTCTCCTCACTTCTTCCTCCCCTCTCTCTCCTCACTTCTTCCTCCCCCTCTCTCTCCTCACTTCTTCCTCCCCTCTCTCTCCTCACTTCTTCCTCCCCTCTCTCTCCTCACTTCTTCCTCCCCTCTCTCTCCTCACTTCTTCCTCCCCTCTCTCTCCTCACTTCTTCCTCCCCTCTCTCTCCTCATTTCTTCCTCCCCTCTCTCTCCTCACTTCTTCCTCTCCTCTCTCTCCTCATTTCTTCCTCCCCTCTCTCTCCTCATTTCTTCCTCCCCTCTCTCTCCTCACTTCTTCCTCCCCTCTCTCTACTCACTTCTTCCTCCCCTCTCTCCTCACTTCCTCCTCCCCTCTCTCTCCTCATTTCTTCCTCCCCTCTCTCTCCTCACTTCTTCCTCCACTCTCTCTCCTCACTTCTTCCTCCCCTCTCTCTCCTCACTTCTTCCTCTCCTCTCTCTCCTCATTTCTTCCTCCCCTCTCTCTCCTCACTTCTTCCTCCCCTCTCTCTACTCACTTCTTCCTCCCCTCTCTCCTCACTTCCTCCTCCCCTCTCTCTCCTCATTTCTTCCTCCCCTCTCTCTCCTTACTTCTTCCTCCCCTCTCTCTCCTCATTTCTTCCTCCCCTCTCTCTCCTGACTTGTTCCCCCCCCCTCTCTCCTCACTTCTTCCTCCCCTCTCTCTCCTCATTTCTTCCTCCCCTCTCTCTCCTCACTTCTTCCTCCCCTCTCTCTCCTCATTTCTTCCTCCCCTCTCTCTCCTCACTTCTTCCTCCCCTCTCTCTCCTTACTTCTTCCTCCCCTCTCTCTCCTTACTTCTTCCTCCCCTCTCTCTCCTCATTTCTTCCTCCCCTCTCTCTCCTCACTTCTTCCTCCCCTCTCTCTCCTCACTTCTTCCTCCCCTCTCTCTCCTTACTTCTTCCTCCCCTCTCTCTCCTCACTTCTTCCTCCCCTCTCTCTCCTTACTTCTTCCTCCCCTCTCTCTCCTCACTTCTTCCTCCCTTCTCTCTCCTCACTTCTTCCTCCCCTCTCTCTCCTCATTTCTTCCTCCCCTCTCTCTCCTTACTTCTTCCTCCCCTCTCTCTCCTCATTTCTTCCTCCCCTCTCTCCTCACTCTTCCTCCCCTCTCTCTCCTCAATTCTTCCTCCCCTCTCTCTCCTTACTTCTTCCTCCCCTCTCTCTCCTCACTTCTTCCTCCCCTCTCTCTCCTCACTTCTTCCTCCCCTCTCTCTCCTCATTTCTTCCTCCCCTCTCTCTCCTTACTTCTTCCTCCCCTCTCTCTCCTCCTTTCTTCCTCCCCTCTCTCTCCTCATTTCTTCCTCCCCCCTCTCTCCTCACTTCTTCCTCCTCTCTCTCTCCTCTCTTCTTCCTCCCCTTTCTCTCCTTACTTCTTCCTCCCCTCTCTCTCCTCACTTCCTCCTCCCCTCTCTCTCCTCATTTCTTCCTCCCCTCTCTCTCCTCATTTCTTCCTCCCCTCTCTCTCCTCACTTCTTCCTCCCCTCTCTCTCCCTCTCTCGTTTTCCGTCCATCCTTCTCTTATCTCCTCACTCAGTCTGCCGTCCTCCCTGTCAACATGTCTCCTTCTCCTTCTCTGCCGGGATGTGTTTTTATCACTCCTTCTTTTCCAGCCCCACCCTTCAACTCTCTCTCCTCCAGCTGTTTTCCCTCTCCTCCCCCACTCTCTATCTCTCTCATCCCTGCTTACTGTTCCTCTCTCCTCACTTCTCCCCCCCCCTCTCCTCACTTCTTCCTCCCCTCTCTCTCCTCATTTCTTCCTCCCCTCTCTCTCCTTACTTCTTCCTCCCCTCTCTCTCCTCACTTCTTCCTCCCCTCTCTCTCCTCACTTCTTCCTCCCCTCTCTCTCCTTACTTCTTCCTCCCCTCTCTCTCCTCACTTCTTCCTCCCCTCTCTCTCCTCACTTCTTCCTCCCCTCTCTCATTTCTTCCTCCCCTCTCTCTCCTCATTTCTTCCTCCCCTCTCTCTCCTCACTTCTTCCTCCCGTCTCTCTCCTCACTTCTTCCTCCCCTCTCTCTCCTCATTTCTTCCTCCCCTCTCTCTCCTCACTTCTTCCTCCCGTCTCTCTCCTCACTTCTTCCTCCCCTCTCTCTCCTCACTTCTTCCTCCCCTCTCTCTCCTCACTTCTTCCTCCCCTCTCTCTCCTCACTTCTTCCTCCTCTCTCTCCTCACTTCTTCCTCCCCTCTCTCTCCTCATTTCTTCCTCCCCTCTCTCTACTCACTTCTTCCTCCCCTCTCTCCTCACTTCCTCCTCCCCTCTCTCTCCTCATTTCTTCCTCCCCTCTCTCTCCTTACTTCTTCCTCCCCCCTCTCTCCTCATTTCTCCCTCCCCTCTCTCTCCTGACTTGTTCCCCCCCCCCTCTCTCCTCACTTCTTCCTCCGCTCTCTCTCCTCATTTCTTCCTCCCCTCTCTCTCCTCATTTCTTCCTCCCCTCTCTCTCCTCACTTCTTCCTCCCCTCTCTCTCCTCACTTCTTCCTCCCCTCTCTCTCCTCACTTCTTCCTCCCCTCTCTCTCCTCACTTCTTCCTCCCCTCTCTCTCCTCACTTCTTCCTCCCCTCTCTCTCCTTACTTCTTCCTCCCCTCTCTCTCCTCACTTCTTCCTCCCCTCTCTCTCCTCACTTCTTCCTCCCCTCTCTCTCCTTACTTCTTCCTCCCCTCTCTCTCCTTACTTCTTCCTCCCCTCTCTCTCCTCACTTCTTCCTCCCCTCTCTCTCCTTACTTCTTCCTCCCCTCTCTCTCCTCACTTCTTCCTCCCTTCTCTCTCCTCACTTCTTCCTCCCCTCTCTCTCCTCATTT
Source organism: Lampris megalopsis (assembly GCA_022114975.2). Classification (NCBI taxonomy): domain Eukaryota; kingdom Metazoa; phylum Chordata; class Actinopteri; order Lampriformes; family Lampridae; genus Lampris; species Lampris megalopsis. The sequence goes on along the minus strand of JAJHIY020000683.1, from coordinate 1,415,022 downwards.
CTTCCTCCCCTCTCTCTCCTTACTTCTTCCTCCCCTCTCTCTCCTCATTTCTTCCTCCCCTCTCTCCTCACTCTTCCTCCCCTCTCTCTCCTCCATTCTTCCTCCCCTCTCTCTCCTTACTTCTTCCTCCCCTCTCTCTCCTCACTTCTTCCTCCCCTCTCTCTCCTCACTTCTTCCTCCCCTCTCTCTCCTCATTTCTTCCTCCCCTCTCTCTCCTTACTTTTTCCTCCCCTCTCTCTCCTCATTTCTTCCTCCCGTCTCTCTCCTCATTTCTTCCTCCCCTCTCTCTCCCCACTTCTTCCTCCCCTCTCTCTCCTCACTTCTTCCTCCCCTCTCTCTCCTTACTTCTTCCTCCCCTCTCTCTCCTCACTTCTTCCTCCCCTCTCTCTCCTCACTTCTTCCTCCCCTCTCTCATTTCTTCCTCCCCTCTCTCTCCTTACTTCTTCCTCCCCTCTCTCTCCTCACTTCTTCCTCCCCTCTCTCTCCTCACTTCTTCCTCCCCTCTCTCTCCTCACTTCTTCCTCCCCTCTCTCTCCTCACTTCTTCCTCCCCTCTCTCTCCTCACTTCTTCCTCCCCTCTCTCTCCTCACTTCTTCCTCCCCTCTCTCTCCTCACTTCTTCCTCCCCTCTCTCTCCTCACTTCTTCCTCCCCTCTCTCTCCTCACTTCTTCCTCCCCTCTCTCTCCTCACTTCTTCCTCCCCTCTCTCTCCTCACTTCTTCCTCCCCTCTCTCTCCTCACTTCTTCCTCCCCTCTCTCTCCTCACTTCTTCCTCCCCTCTCTCTCCTCACTTCTTCCTCCCCTCTCTCTCCTCACTTCTTCCTCCCCTCTCTCTCCTCACTTCTTCCTCCCCCCTCTCTCCTCACTTCTTCCTCCCCTCTCTCTCCTCACTTCTTCCTCCCCTCTCTCTCCTCACTTCTTCCTCCTCTCTCTCCTCACTTCTTCCTCCCCTCTCTCTCCTCATTTCTTCCTCCCCTCTCTCTACTCACTTCTTCCTCCCCTCTCTCCTCACTTCCTCCTCCCCTCTCTCTCCTCATTTCTTTCTCCCCTCTCTCTCCTTACTTCTTCCTCCCCTCTCTCTCCTCATTTCTTCCTCCCCTCTCTCTCCTGACTTGTTCCCCCCCCCCTCTCTCCTCACTTCTTCCTCCCCTCTCTCTTCTCATTTCTTCCTCCCCTCTCTCTCCTCACTTCTTCCTCCCCTCTCTCTCCTCACTTCTTCCTCCCCTCTCTCTCCTCACTTCTTCCTCCCCTCTCTCTCCTCACTTCTTCCTCCCCTCTCTCTCCTCACTTCTTCCTCCCCTCTCTCTCCTCACTTCTTCCTCCCCTCTCTCTCCTTACTTCTTCCTCCCCTCTCTCTCCTCACTTCTTCCTCCCCTCTCTCTCCTCACTTCTTCCTCCCCTCTCTCTCCTTACTTCTTCCTCCCCTCTCTCTCCTTACTTCTTCCTCCCCTCTCTCTCCTCACTTCTTCCTCCCCTCTCTCTCCTCATTTCTTCCTCCCCTCTCTCTCCTCACTTCTTCCTCCCCTCTCTCTCCTCACTTCTTCCTCCCCTCTCTCTCCTTACTTCTTCCTCCCCTCTCTCTCCTCATTTCTTCCTCCCCTCTCTCTCCTCACTTCTTCCTCCCCTCTCTCTCCTCAATTCTTCCTCCCCTCTCTCTCCTTACTTCTTCCTCCCCTCTCTCTCCTCACTTCTTCCTCCCCTCTCTCTCCTCACTTCTTCCTCCCCTCTCTCTCCTCATTTCTTCCTCCCCTCTCTCTCCTTACTTCTTCCTCCCCTCTCTCTCCTCATTTCTTCCTCCCCTCTCTCTCCTCATTTCTTCCTCCCCTCTCTCTCCCCACTTCTTCCTCCCCTCTCTCTCCTCACTTCTTCCTCCCCTCTCTCTCCTTACTTCTTCCTCCCCTCTCTCTCCTCACTTCTTCCTCCCCTCTCTCTCCTCACTTCTTCCTCCCCTCTCTCATTTCTTCCTCCCCTCTCTCTCCTTACTTCTTCCTCCCCTCTCTCTCCTCACTTCTTCCTCCTCTCTCTCCTCACTTCTTCCTCCCCTCTCTCTCCTCATTTCTTCCTCCTCTCTCTCTCCTCACTTCTTCCTCCCCTCTCTCTCCTCACTTCTTCCTCCCCTCTCTCTCCTCACTTCTTCCTCCCCTCTCTCCCCTCACTTCTTCCTCCCCTCTCTCTCCTCACTTCTTCCTCCCCTCTCTCTCCTCACTTCTTTCTCCCCTCTCTCTCCTCACTTCTTCCTCCCCTCTCTCTCCTCACTTCATCCTCCCCTCTCTCTCCTCACTTCTTCCCCCCCCCCCTCTCCTCACTTCCTCCCCCCCCCTCTCTCCTCACTTCTTCCTCCCCTCTCTCTCCTCACTTCTTCCCCCCCCTCTCTCCTCACTTCTTCCTCCCCTCTCTCTCCTTACTTCTTCCTCCCCCTCTCTCTCCTCACTTCTTCCTCCCCTCTCTCTCCTTACTTCTTCCTCCCCCTCTCTCTCCTCACTTCTTCCTCCCCTCTCTCTCCTCACTTCTTCCTCCCCTCTCTCCCCTCACTTCTTCCTCCCCTCTCTCTCCTCACTTCTTCCTCCCCTCTCTCTCCTCACTTCTTCCTCCCCTCTCTCTCCTCACTTCTTCCTCCCCTCTCTCTCCCTCTCTCATTTTCCGTCCATCCTTCTCTTATCTCCTCACTCAGTCTGCCGTCCTCCCTGTCAACATGTCTCCTTCTCCTTCTCTGCCGGGATGTGTTTTTCCCACTCCTTCTTTTCCAGCCCCACCCTTCAACTCTCTCTCCTCCAGCTGTTTTCCCTCTCCTCCCCCACTCTCTATCTCTCTCATCCCTACTTACTGTTCCTCTCTCCTCACCCCCCCCTCTCTCTCCTCACTTCTTCCTACCCTCTCTCTCCTCATTTCTTCCTCCCCTCTCTCTCCTCATTTCTTCCTCCCCTCTCTCTCCTCACTTCTTCCTCCTCTCTCTCTCCTCACTTCTTCCTCCCCTCTCTCTCCTCACTTCTTCCTCCCCTCTCTCTCCTCACTTCTCCCCCCCCCCCTCCTTACTTTTCTCTATCTCGCTCTCGCTCTCGTTCGTTCCTGTCCTTCGCTGCTCCCTCCTTTCTCCCGTGCTGCTCTCTGTTGAGGTGCTACACAGAAAACGCTGCCCCGCTTTCCGAAGCCCGAGAAAAGGAAAGAAGAGTCTAGCAGAACAAGGTGGTGATCGGGTCAGGTGGTTCAGCCGTGCTAAATTGCCCCTGGGTGTGAATGTGTGTGTTGGGTGGGGGGGTGGGGGGGCCTGTGGTGGCCCAGCGGCCTCTCCAGGGTGTCTTCCCGCCTGCCGCCCAATGACTGCTGGGATAGGCTCCAGCGACCCTGAGAGCATAAGCGGCTTGGATAATGGATGGATGGATGGATGGGTGGATGGATGGATGGATGGGTGGATGGATGGGTGGATGGATGGATGGATGGGTGGATGGATGGGTGGATGGATGGGTGGATGGATGGATGGATGGATGGATGGATGGGTGGATGGATGGGTGGATGGATGGATGGATGGGTGGATGGATGGGTGGATGTTCGTCGTGTCTCAGACAGCAGTGAGCAGCGTCAGCTGTTCGATGTCCACGTCCACTTCTACCACCCGCCATCTTCCTCTGACGTAACCCTGGAATAGTCACGGATCCTCAGCCGATCCGTGGCGCCTTGACCTGAGGCTGCAGCTGGTGTCCGCTGGCATGTCTGTGGGGGAAAGGTGCAGCACTAGATGCATCGCTGGGCTGCAGATTTGGAAATCTCTTCACGTCATGGTGCTAGGTAGTACAGCGACTCATTAAGGAGCTTAGGATTTTTCCCTCAGTGTCATGTCAGTGATTGTCCTCTGTGGTTTTGGTGTTGCCAGACTTAATAGTGACCAGGTGCTTTTGGGTGATTCTATGAGACTCGGTGGTAATCTGGAATAACTGATGTTCCAGTTTTAACTTATGTGGCGTGTGATGTGGAAATCAGTGGAAATCAGTGGAACTTGCCTTTTCGGTGATTTCTTTTACCCCCAGCAATAACAGCCACTTTGGTGTGGTTGTACCTGACCGATTGCCCCGCTCTTCTGAGCCGTCCCGGTCTCTGCTCCACCCCTTCTGCCGATCCGGGGAGGGCTGCAGACTACCACATGCCTCCTCCCATACATGTGGAGTCACCAGCCGCTTCTTTTCACCTGACAGTGAGGAGTTTCACCAGGGGGACGTAGCGCGTGGGAGGATCACGCTATTCCCCCCAGTCCGCCCTCCCCCCGCCCCCCAAACAGGTGCCCCGACCGACCAGAGGAGGCGCTAGTGCAGCGACCAGGGCAGCACCGTGTACAAAGAGAGTCTGGCCAACTGGCTACACGGGCGCCATATTGCCTACCGAGCGGTAGGCAATATGGCGCCCGTGTGTGCTGCTCGGAATCGCGCTCCCTTCATGACCTGTCAAGCTGCGCTTCCCCAGAAGCGAGGGCAGCGGATATTTAAGCGCTCCGACATTCTGACAGCATAAGTAGGTCAGCTGGCACCTGACAGCTCAGGCTTCATTGACCCATGACTAACAAGGGTTGATGGATTTCCACGACATTTGTATAGGGAACCATATTACACTGGTTTAGTGAGGATCTTGAACGGCGAAAAGTCATTTTCATGGTGATCCCTACGTAATTCATGTTTCTGTTGAGGAAGTAACGAGTAAAAGATGTCAAGGACGTGAAGTCGTGCTGGCTAGCTTTCAGACTCGGCTTTGATTGTTGACAGAAGGCAACCGGCAGCTACCCATGGGCCCCACCCAGTTTGTGGACTGCATGTGGACTGTGGAGCGGGGATTCCGTGGCGGGGTGTGAACTGCTTATCGGCTCACACCCCGGCATCGGAGGTAGATTTACATAATCTGTCAAGCCGGTCGAGCCCAGCAGGCCGTTCGAGCCCAGTAGGCCGGTCGAGCCCAGCAGGCCGGTCGAGCCCAGTAGGCCGGTCGAGCCCAGCAGGCCGGTCGAGCCCAGCAGGCCGGTCGAGCCCAGCAGGTCGAGGCCAGTAGGCCGGTCGAGCCCAGTAGGCCGTTCGAGCCCAGCAGGCCGGTCGAGTCCAGCAGGCCGGTCGAGCCCAGCAGGCCGGTCGAGTCCAGCAGGCTGGTCGAGCCCAGCAGGCCGTTCGAGCCCAGTAGGCCGGTCGAGCCCAGCAGGCCGGTCGAGCCCAGCAGGCCGTTCGAGCCCAGTAGGCCGGTCGAGTCCAGCAGGCCGGTCGAGCCCAGCAGGCCGGTCGAGCCCAGCAGGCCGGTCACACCTTCTACCGTGTGTCAGTCATGCAGCACACGCCGCTGTGGAAACAAGAGATTATGGTCTGCACAATTTATTCTGCACCGCTCCATGTTATGAAGAACACCAGAAATTGTGTATATTGTATCACTGAGTACCAAAGAGTGTCATTAAGTTTGAATTTTCCAACATTCAGTCAAGTGTTTAGAGTCTCAAAAATGATGTATTTTGCATCACTCATTATGAGTAGTCAGAGTACCTGAAGTGATGTCTTTTCCATCATTCAGTACCAGTACGCAGCAGACATTACAGCGCCTCTCAAAAGCGTTTACGCAGTCTTAAAAAGGCTCATGACAGCCTCAGAAAAGCTCAAAACCCTTTCTGAACAGTGTCCAGGAAGTAGACCGCTACGCTACCCGGACACCCGTGTTTCCATTTTTTAAAGGGGTGCACACACAGGGGTGAACAAATAACCGTATGTATGTGCATGTGTGTCTCTCTCAGGTGGGGGGAACATGGTGGCCATCGACCTCATCGTCCAGCACGTGCACAGTCAGCTGGAGGAGGTAAGTGACGGCAACGGCTCGGTGGACAACAGCTCCACCATGTGGCAGAAAAATGAAACTACTGCGGCGTTGTGCTGCAGCTGTAGCTCACTTAACATTCCCGGTGGCCGTCCGTCACTCCCAGTGTTGGGAGGGTTACTGTTAAAATGTTCTCCGCTACAGATTACAGAATACATGTCACGACATGGGATTTGTAATTAGATTACTCAATGCAAGTAACGTATTCTAAATACTTTGGATTACATGTTGTGTAACAGTATATGCAGCATTCACACGATACCGCTGACTCGAGGAGGCTGTTCTGCTTCTTCTATTGCGCCAACTGGCTGAAGGCCTTTGGGTCTCCTTAAATATATATTGACAAAGCCAGAAGAGTCTGTAAACACAAAGGGGCTATGAGTTTTTATCTGGTGAAGAGAAAAGAGAACTTGTCCATGTCCTTTTCTTTAGCTGTATAGGAGGGAACCCTCAGACAGAGGTGAAACTACAGCACACTGGTTTACTGACTCTACTGTTGAACTAACGTTTCGGTGTCACTTTCACCGCATTTTGTGTCGAAATCCTCTTAAAATAAGAAGGGAACCAAAGAGAGAAAAATTAAGGACTCCGTTAATTTCAAGAATGTAACTGTATTCTGAATACCATACATTTAAACTGTAACTGTATATGAATACAGTCACTCATATTTTGTATTGTAACTACGTGACGCCGTGACAGGTATTCCTGATCACTTGTCAGATAGACAGTATTTCTGCGTTCGCTTGAATTAACCCAAATGACAGCTTCCCAGTCTGCTAACCTTAGCTTTACACAACTTTACACAACTTTACATTTACATCACTTGCCCTTTAGGAGGATGTTGTGTCATCTGTTACTCACTAGCGCCCTCTTCTGCCATTATCTTGTCTCTCTCTTGTGCCTTTGCTTCTCTATGCAGCGTGAGCTCAGTGTCAGGTATGCAGATATATATATACATATATACATAAATATACATGAATTACTTCCCCCCTCCCCGTCTCCGCTATCTCTCCTGGCATCTTGAGATTTGCCCTCTGCGCCTCTTTCTTCTGTTTTACACCCATCACACGCTCTGCTTTGTTGTGTCTTTGTGTTGGCGTGGCGGTCACAAAGTTCAGCATCACCCCGGTTCGGTTTCCCCTACAGTAAAGCAGATCTACATGGCAGTACTCGGACGGTGCTCATGCAGAATAACCTCCCCTTTCTCTCCCCCCCCCCCCCGCCCCCGCCTCGCTCTCGTGGTCCCAGGGCCGTCCTCGCCTCCGCCCAGCAGACGCAGCCGCTGCCCCAGACGCTCAGCGTGTTGGAGAGCACGCCGCAGGTCCGAGGGATGCACACCATCATCAGGTCGACATCCGTTAGCGTGGTTAATACTGTTCTGTCCCAACACCAAGGTCGTGGGTTTGATTCCAGTCCACCTGTTTGGAGTTTGCATGTTTCCCCCCCCCCGTGTTAGTGGTGGTTTCCTGTCTGGGTGTGAACGTGTGCATGTTAGCTGAACCGGACACTGCAGCAAAAGAGACGATCTTATCGAGGTGTTTTATCTTGTTTTAATTCTTACACGCCTGTTTCCACATATCAAATCACATCAAATCAATTTTATTTGTGTAGCCCAATATCACAAATGTGCCTCAGTGGGCTTAACAGCAACACAACATCCTGTCCTTAGACCCTCTCATCGGATGAGGAAAAACTCCCTTAAAAACCCCTTTAACAGGGAGAAAAACTAGGAAGAAACCTCAGGGAGAGCAGCAGAGGAGGATCTCTCTCCCATGACGGACAGATGTGCAATGATGTTGTGTTCACGCAATTCACATAACACAACACTGAAAGAGGAGAACAGAATTATAATGGACACCAGAAGAACCCCGCTACAATGTAGCGGTTTGGTTCTCCACCCGTCTAAATCTCCCTCCTCTTCATCCTGCCAGCTAACCGCCTTCCCCCTGCCCCTAAACCCCCCCCCCCACTCCAACTCCCTCCCCCCAAATGCTCAGAAGCATCTGGAATGCCGAGAAAAGTGGTTTTTAGCCATTTTTAGAAAATGCATAATTATGCATAATTATTATAATTATTTTAATTTTCTGCCATTTTTCTGGTCCTCTCTGGAACAATACCTACCACCTCCCAAAAAAAAGAGGATCATAAGTGCATTTTTGCAAAAATGCATATATATTACATAATGCCAAAACATTTCTAAGTCCCAGAAATTTTTTTTTATATAGGTGAAAAAAATCAAAGATGCTCAGAATCATCTGAAATGCCGAGGAAAGTGGTTTTTAGCCATTTTTAGAAAAATTCATATTTTGCATATTTATGCATAATTATGCATAATTTTAATTTTCTTGGATTTTCCCTTACTCTCTGAGACAATACCTACCACCTCCAAAAAGAGTTAGGATCATAAGTGCTTTAGTTTTCGGTCCCGCTATCTACACTAACACCACACACACACACTAACACCACACACACACACACACTAACACACACTAACACACACATTACGAAACGGTCGGGCATCCCTACAGACACAATTGGCCATGTCTGCGGCAGGGAAGCCGGATGTGGGTGTGTGTCCTGCTCGCTGCACTAGCGCCTCCTCTGGTGGGTCGGGGTGCCTGTTCAGGGGGGGAGGGGGTACTGGGGGGGGGATAGCGTGATCCTCCCACGCGCTACGTCCCCCCGGTGAAACACCTCACTGTCAGGTGAAACGAAGCGGCTGGTGACTCCGCATGTACCAGAGGAGGCATGGGGTAGTCTGCAGCCCTCCCCGGATCGGCAGAGGGGGGGGGGGGCAGAGACCGGGGCCTTCTTTTCCGTTGTGGTAAAAAACTCCGGATGACGAGTCTAATAATGATGACAGAAGTTGAAGCGAGCGGTAAGCTCAGTATCCTGAGATAAGATAACAGGCCTTGATAAGGGCCTTCTTCTGTCCCGTCAGTGTGAATGATGTGAGTGACTGTGCGTCGGCCCCTGTGGTGGATTGGCATGCCTCTGTCTTTAACCCAGTGCATGCTGGGAAAACCCCCCTTGCAACGCTGAGTTTGATTAAGAAGGTAAAGATAATGTTACGTGGATGATGGATGGATGAGTTCATCAGCACCTTTGTTCAAATGTAAAGGACGGCTTCACTTTTTTTAACCCAGATTTTAGTAAAACATGGTATCATTAAGGATCACGAGTATGTGTCCTGGTCGCTGCACTAGCGCCTCCTCTGGCCGGTCGGGGTGCCTGTTCAGGGAGGAGCGGGAACTGCGGGGAATAGCGTGATCCTCTCACGCGCTGTGTCCCCCTGGTGAAACTCCTCCCTGTCAGGTGAAAAGAAGCGGCTGGTGACTCCACCTGTATGGGAGGAGGCGTGTGGTAGTCTGCAGCCCTCCCCGGATCAGCAGAGGAGGTGGAGCAGCGACCGGGGACGTCTCGGGAGAGTGGGGTAATTGGCCAAGTACAATTGGGGAGAAAAAGGGGGGGTGGGAATCATACAGACCAAAACCTGACTGACTCTTCAGCATAGGCGTTTCTAGCCCATTTTTGGGGGTGCTGCAGCACCCCTAAATTGAACCCCAGCACCCCTAAAATTGAAGAGATTTTTATTTTTTACTGTATGTCCATGTTTAATAAGCTGAAGAAATGTCAAAACCATATCCAGTATATGGTTTAAACGTAATATTTTAACAACAAAAATACAGCACCCCCTCATGCTTCGAAAATGGTTTGATCCACCCCTCCAAATTTATCTTGCCTGGCCGGCCAGCACTCTGGGTGCTCAGCACCCCTAAAGCTCTGATCCTAGAATCGCCCCTGCTCTTCAGTATCGAGAAAGTGACGACTTGTCTTCTCGCTGGGCTTCAACGCGGTCCAGCGGGGTGGTCGTTTCAGCCTTCCAAAATCATGATGTTTAATTTCCTTGTTTGAAAATGGGACAATAACAGTACAGTGAGACGTGTTGAAATAATATAGAGAATTCAGGGGCAGCCACTGTACTAACCAGTCAACTAAAAGGTCCAACCCGGTAGCCAAGGGCTAGTGAGTCTACACATCCGTGGTCCTTACACTACCCCCCCCCCTTCGAGATGTGTGTTGCCGCACTTCAGCATACCTCACGCCTCTGGGCGCACGTGCTTCCGATGGCCTCACGGTCTCACCATCCCACTGCTGACGCCAATGTAGTGAGTTCAGGAGGCAGCCGGGAATCCGCCGCAGCCGGGACGTGAACCCCGGTCGACCGCACTACGGGCGGCTGCGCTAACCAGTCAACTAAATGGTCCGACCCTTTAGTTCAGTGTTTCTCAACCAAGTCCTCAAGGACCCCCTATCCTACACATTTTCTTTGCAACCCTGAATAGGTACCTGTTTGCACACCTTGCATAATTAAGTGCTGTGAGATGATTGGTTGAGTAAGTACAAGCAGGGCTACCTATGCAGGGTTACAATAAAAATCTGCAGGAGAGGGGGGCCTTGAGGACTGGGTTGAGAAACACTGCTTTAGTTGACTGGTTAGTGCAGTCACCTGTGGTGCAGGCGACCCAGGTTTGCTTCCTGGCTGCAGCGGCGGTTCCCAGCTGCCCCCCACTGAATTCGCTACAATACGTTTCATCGACTACTGCGCTATCCAGTCAACTAAAGGGTCGGACACTTTAGTTGACTGGTTGGTTAGCGCAGTCACTTGTAGTGCGGGCGACCCAGGTTCGCTTCCTGGCTGTGGCGGCGGTTCCCAGCTGCCCCCCCCCCTGAATTCGCTACAATACGTTTCATCAACAAAATAGTCGCAAACCTGCTTTTCATCAACATAAAATGACTTTATTTTGCACTTCGGCACGTCCGTTTTCTTTGGAACGTGAACACGTGCTGCATCTTCCTCACCACATGTGTGCCGTTAGTCATCACACTACAGGATTGTGTCATCTGCAAACACGCGGTTGTAGCTAACGCTCAAGGCTCAGCGTTTTCGGTTTTTATTTTTCAAAGCCACCCAGCATGCCGAACTTCGCCACAAGAGGACACTGTTGCGTAACCTCACACGAACAGGAACAACTTTTGTATCCGTGGAAGCACAAAATCCGGTTGAAAAATCTGGGTATTTTTCGGTGAAAATTGCTAACGCTGTAAGGCCGCCGGGCTACGCGTCTTCCTGGTCTGAAAATTGTGGCGGTTTACAGGAGTTTGGGATGTAAAACTATGCCGACAGCAAAACATCATCTCAAATGTAATGGGGGTTTTTCTCCCGCCGTCATCGAGACACAGTCTGAATGAACATGAAGTAAATGGAGGGAACTGTACTCCGAGCTTTCTGTTCTCTAAAAGGACGGACTACATCATGATGGTTTCTGGGTCACAAAAAAGTGAACACATCCTTTAACTGAAGCCTCTTGTCCTGTTAACAAGACGAGTAACGTCCACGTTCCATTTCTCCCCTGCAGGAACAGGGAGACCAGTCGAGACGAATTCATTTTCTACTCAAAGAGACTGATGAGGCTGCTCATCGAGCACGCGCTGACCTTTCTACCGACTCAAGTGAGCGGACCTCCTCGTTTCGACACCTTGGTAAATGTCAAGGTGAATTGTGTTGTACTAAAAAGATTATCCCGGCAAAATGACACCGTCCCCTCTCGTTGTCATGACAGCCGTGTGTGGTCCAGACTCCGCAGGGCCAGGAGTACCAGGGCCGCAGCTACAACGGGAAAGGGGTGAGTGTCTTCTCTCTGCTTTCCAACCCCCCCCCCCGGCTAGATGTGTCCAAACACAGAAGGCACAGCGGAGGCTCACTGCACATTTGAAAACGGTTCGCCGGCCGTCTGATTGCCTTCTTCTGTTTCTGACGGCATGTGGTGACATCCGGCTTTTATTACGTGGTGAAGCGAGCCTCCATCGGTAGGAGGAGGATGTAGATGAGGACATCTGCTCAAAAGACGCCTTTCCTTATTTTTTTTTCAATATCTTATATCATACTTACTTATGCTTGTATCGGCAGCACGATGGCGCAATGGTTAGCGCAGTCGCCTCACAGCAAGAAGGTCCTGGGTTCGAGCCCTGGGGTAGTCCAACCTTGGAGGTCGTCCCGGGTCGTCCTCTTTGTGGGGTTTACATGTTCTCCCCGTGTCTGACACAAGCCACACCAGACCCACACCAGGCCACACCAGACCACACTAGGCCCAAACCAGACCACACCAGACCCACACCAGACCACACCAGACCACACTAGGCCCACACCAGACCACACCAGACCCACACCAGACCACACTAGGCCCACACCAGACCACACCAGACCCACACCAGGCCACACCAGACCCACACCAGACCCACACCAGACCACACTAGGCCCACACCAGACCACACTAGGCCCACACCAGACCACACCAGACCCACACCAGACCACACTAGGCCCACATCAGACCCACACCAGGCCACACCAGACCACACCAGACCCACACCAGACCACACTAGGCCCACACCAGACCCACACCAGACCACACTAGGCCCACACCAGACCCACACCAGACCCACACCTGACCTACCTACCTACCTGACCTACATGTCCAAAGACATGTAGGTCAGGTGACTCGGCCGTACTAAATTGTCCCTAGGTGTGTGTGTGGGCCCTGTGATGGGGCCTGGCAGCCTGTCCAGGGTGTCTCCCCACCTGCCGCCCAATGACTGCTGGGATAGGCTCCAGCATCCCGTGACCCTGAGAGCAGGATAAGCAGTTCGGATAATGGATGGATGTTGTGTTTTTATTATGTTCTGACGATAAACTATCAGTATTATAAAGATGGAAAGTAATATCTAAGATGATCTCAATATATTTCTAATATGTCATCCCATGGACTAACTAACCAAGCATAATGATGTAAACACGATTTTGTACGTGTTTTACATCATCCTCATCATCCTCATCATCATCAGGTGGAGTATCCTCGGATGTTCATCTCTGGACAGCTTGTTTAGTCAGACGAGTCTTACTAAAACACGTCCATGTTTGGCTACAACTGTGGACGTGAGCAGTGTCCGAGTCGACTGAGTTGGCGACCCCGACCGTTGACCACAAAAGGTTCTTCCGCTCAGCGTCTCGAGAGCTTCGCCGTTGGTCATCGATTGGCTGAAATATCACGTCCACTACGCTGCATCCCCGTAGCTTTGTCATTTAACCCGTAACCGGGGTAACCTTGACTCATCATCAGGGCGTGTCCACATGCCAGTGGGCCATGATAATGAGTCTACGTGGGGTTACTCCTCTGGGGGTTTCTGTTCGGGGTCACCCCTCCCTTAGCCTTTGGCTGAAAAGCCTTATCCCGCAAGGTAGCGGTGTACCGGTTACTTTATACGGCGCCGGGGATTCGCCCGTAGTCTCAGCCCCACTAGTGAAACAGTCTGAACCTGGAGAAGGTGGGCTTGACTTGTCTGGAGAAGCTTTACATTGCGCTAGGCCGCTTCTGTGTTTTTGACACACGCCACACCAGACCCACACCAGGCCACACCAGACCACACCAGACCCACACTAGGCCCACACCAGACCCACACCAGACCCACACCAGACCACACCAGACCCACACCAGACCCACACCAGACCACACTAGGCCCACACCAGACCACACCAGACCCACACCATACCACACCAGGCCCACATCAGACCCACAACAGACCACACCAGACCCACACCAGACCACACTAGGCCCACACCAGACCCACACCAGACCACACTAGGCCCACACCAGACCACACTAGGCCCACACCAGACCCACACCAGACCACACCAGACCCACACCAGACCACACTAGGCCCACACTAGGCCCACACCAGGCCACACCAGACCACACTAGGCCCACACCAGACCCACACCAGACCACACTAGGCCCATACCAGACCCACACCAGACCACACTAGGCCCATACCAGACCACACTAGGCCCACACCAGACCACACCAGACCACACCAGACCCACACCAGACCACACTAGGCCCACACTAGGCCCACACCAGACCACACCAGACCCACACCAGACCACACCAGGCCCACACCAGACCCACACCAGACCACACTAGGCCCACACCAGACCCACACCAGACCACACTAGGCCCACATCAGACCCACACCAGACCACACCAGACCCACACCAGGCCACACCAGACCCACACCAGACCACACTAGGCCCACACCAGACCACACCATACCACACCAGGCCCACATCAGACCCACACCAGGCCCACACCAGACCCACAACAGACCACACTAGGCCCACATCAGACCCACACCAGGCCACACCAGACCCACACCAGACCACACCAGGCCCACACCAGACCACACCATACCACACCAGGCCCACACCAGACCACACCAGACCACACCAGGCCCACACCAGACCACACCAGACCCACACCAGACCAAACCAGACCAAACCAGACCCACACCAGACCACACTAGGCCCACACCAGACCCACACCTGGCCCACACCAGACCCACACCAGACCACACCACACCAGACCCACACCAGACTTTATAGATGTACTATAGATAAAAGCTAAACAAAGTTGGATGATATATATATATATATCTATATATATATATATAAAATTTGTTATTTATTTATAATTTGTGATAATGGGCTATACAAATAAAATTGACTTGACTTATGTATGTAGTATGTATGTAGTATGTATGTATGTATGTATGTATGTATGGAATGTGGCATTTACTTTCTTTCTATGTTGTTGTTGTGCTGTTTTATCCATCGCAGTTTACATGCAGAAATCGAGACAAAAAAGATCGGTCACAAAAAGAACTTTGCTTTCATCTGCCGTCTTTCAAACATCCCTCCCTCCCCCCTTTTGGGGTAATGGTGAAACATTTTCAAGTCTACAGTGAGCACCAGGGATGGCCTCTTCCCTGATGCTCACACCGTGTGTTCCTGGATGACTGATGGGGGTCCACCCAGACATACTAAGTAGTGCTGTGGCGGTCTCTTGGCAGATAACGGGCGTGTCCATCCTGCGGGCGGGGGAGACCATGGAGCCGGCCCTCAGGGCCGTGTGCAAGGACGTCCGCATCGGCAAAATCCTGATCCAGACCAACCTGGACTCGGGAGAACCAGAGGTGGATGCAACGACCGCCGTCCTGTTGACCTTCGTGACTATGGCCGGATCCTCACGAACACACAGACGCAGAAACACAGCCGCAGCTGTGTTCTCTCTGCATTTACTCCACCCATTTACTCCACCAACGCAAACACATCCACACAAAGCTGAGTCACTTCATCATTTTGCTCAAGAAACGTTGCGTCAGGGTGGCGTGGCGGTCTATTCCGTTCCCGACCAACATGGGGATCGCCGGTTCGAATCCCCGTGTTGCCTCCAGCTTGGTCGGGCGCCACTACAGACACAGTTGGCCGTGTCTGCGGGTGGGAAGCCGGATGTGGGTGTGTCTCCTGGTCGCTGCACTAGCGCCTCCTCTGGTCGGTTAGGCGCCTGTTCGGGGGGGGGGGATAGCGTGATCCTCCCACGCGCTACGTCCCCCTGGTGAAACTCCTCACTGTCAGGTGAAAAGAAGCGGCTGGTGACTCCACATGTATGGGAGGAGGCATGTGGTAGTCTGCAGCCCTCCTGGATCAGCAGAGGGGGGCGGAGCAGAGACCGGGACGGCTCGGGAGAGTGGGGTGATTGGCCGGGTACAACTGGGGAGAAAAAGGGAATATCAAAAAAGGAGAATCCAGATGAACTGATCCAACTTTCTGTGATTTCCTCACCTGGACTGTTGAAACTGGATTATTGATTATCGGGTCGTTATTGATTATTGATTATCAAGACAACGGATAAGTAGACACGTCGGTCCTCGACTAACGGGTCGGACCCTTTAGTCGACTGGTTAACGTTGTCGCTTGCGGAGCGGGAGACGCGGGTTCGCGTCCCGGCTGTGGTGACGGTCTCCCGGACTTCCGGGCGGCGGCGTCGTCGTCGTCTCGTCCCGCGACGCGGCGACGATACCGCGGCTCCCCCCCCCCCGCTCGCGGGAAAACTCGTCAAACTGTTTCACGCGTCACACCCTCTCCTCTTTCTCCTTCATTCTTCCGCTCGCTGTGTTGCCGTGGTAACTACATGTGCCCCCTTCCTGCTTTGGTAGCCATGGTAACGTGCCTTCTCCTCTGTGGCCTCTCCAGCTGCACTACCTGCGTCTGCCCAAAGACATCGGTGAGGATCACGTCATCCTGATGGACAGCACCGTGTCCACCGGGGCGGCAGCCATGATGGCCGTGCGGGTGCTGCTGGTGGGTGGAGCTCGAACAGGCGTGTTTGGGTAAAACCGCGGTGGCGACGCGCCTCGTGGTCACAGGAAGCACTTTTAGGCGTTCCCTCTCCCGCCTCTGCGAACCCACGTGACGCTCGCTGTCAGGAAGTCGACCCGTTTCCCGGCGGGCTTAGCGGGGTTTTGAAACGATCGCCACACGTCAGTCGTCGCGATCCTGGTTCTGATGGGAGCCAAACCGGGTCGAGCTGTATAATGAGCAGCAACTGCTAGATGAGTAATTAGTACGACGCACACAAGCTCGTCCAGCACACTTGGTAACGTCAGCAGAAGCCTGAACAATATGAGCGGCTGTCTTAAAAGTAACTGTCGATGGCGCCCGAGTAGCGTGGCGGTCTGCTCCGTTGCCTAGCAACACGGGGATCGCCGGTTCGAACCCCCGCGTTGCCTCCGGCTTGGGCGGGCTTCCCCACAGATACAATTAACCGTGTCTGCGGGTGGGAAGCCGGATGTTGGTGTGTATCCTGGTCGCTGCACTAGCGCCCCCTCTGGTCGGTCGGGGCGCCTGTTCGGGAAGGAGGGGGAATAGCGTGATCCTCCCACGCGCTACGTCCCCCTGGTGAAACTCCTCACTGTCAGGTGAAAAGAAGCGGCTGGCGACTCCGCATGTATCGGAGGAGGCGTGTGGTAGTCTGCAGCCCTCCCCGGATCGGGGGAGGGGGCGGGGCAGCGACCGGGACGGCTTGGAAGAGTGGGGTGATTGGCCGGGTACAATTGGGGAGAAAAGGGGAAAAATCCAAAAACCAAAAACATGAAGTAATTGTTGAGAGTAGCGTTACAAGACAAACCCCTTCATTAGTTGCACTCAGTGAGACACACAGTCTTGGCTTTAAGATTACTGTGTTGCAAGTGTACCTCTACTACTACTACTTCATATAGTACTACTGTGATACCGTTACTATGTAGCAAATGTACTACTACTACTTCATATAGTACTACTGTGATACCGTTACTATGTAGCAAATGTACTAATAGTACTACTGTGATACCGTTACTATTTAGCAAATGTACTACTACTACTACTACTTCATATAGTACTACTGTGATAGCGTTACTATGTAGCAAATGTACTACTACTACTACTTCATATAGTACTACTGTGATACCGTTACTATGTAGCAAATGTACTAATAGTACTACTGTGATACCGTTACTATGTAGCAAATGTACTACTACTACTACTACTTCATATGGTACTACTGTGATACCGTTACTATGTAGCAAATGTACTACTACTACTACTTCATATAGTACTACTGTGATACCGTTACTATGTAGCAAATGTACTAATAGTACTACTGTGATAGCGTTACTATGTAGCAAATGTACTACTACTACTACTACTTCATATAGTACTACTGTGATAGCGTTACTATGTAGCAAATGTACTACTACTACTACTTCATATAGTACTACTGTGATAGCGTTACTATGTAGCAAATGTACTACTACTACTACTTCATATAGTACTACTGTGATACCGTTACTATGTAGCAAATGTACTACTACTACTACTACTACTTCATATAGTACTACTGTGATACCGTTACTATGTGAAGTAATACTTGGGGTAGTATTGTATATACATGGTGTTATATCACTACACTATGTAGCAAATGTACTACTACTACTACTTCATATAGTACTACTGTGATACCGTTACTATGTAGCATATGTACTACTACTACTACTTCATATAGTACTACTGTGATAGCGTTACTATGTAGCAAATGTACTACTTCATATAGTACTACTGTGATAGCGTTACTATGTAGCAAATGTACTACTTCATATAGTACTACTGTGATAGCGTTACTATGTAGCAAATGTACTAATACTACTACTTCATATAGTACTACTGTGATAGCGTTACTATGTAGCAAATGTACTACTTCATATAGTACTACTGTGATAGCGTTACTATGTAGCAAATGTACTACTTCATACAGTACTACTGTGATAGCGTTACTATGTAGCAAATGTACTACGACTACTACTTCATATAGTACTACTGTGATAGCGTTACTATGTAGCAAATGTACTACTTCATATAGTACTACTGTGATAGCGCTGACTGTGGTAACGTGTGTCTGCAGGATCACGAGGTGCAGGAGGATAAAATAGTGCTGGTGTCGCTGTTGATGGCGGAGCTCGGCGTTCACTCTGTGGCCTACGCCTTCCCCCAAGTCAAAATCATCACCACCGCCGTTGACAAGAGTCTGGATGACTTCTTACACGTCATCCCTGGTATCGGTGAGTCCTGAATGGCACCTGGATCGGCAGAGGGGGGGGGGGCAGCGACCGGGACGGCTTGCAAGAGTGGGGTAATTGGCCAAATACAATTGGGGAGAAAAAGGGCAGAAACCCCACCCCCCCCCAAAAAAAGTCCACCACTAATCACTTTGACCCTTGCGAGGAGAAGAAGAGCTCATCCGAAACGAGGCGCCGCTAATGAAGAGACGCTAAATAATGAAGCGGTCATCGATTCGCTGTCAGGGCCTGCAGAGCCCTGGCGGGGTGTCTGTTGTCGTGGTTTATGCACGAGATTTAAGTGTGCGTGCATGTTGGGGGCAGAAACTAACCTCGGACAAAAACCTGTGTTTTAATTATGCGTTTTACATGCGGCGTCCCAGCAGGTCTCCGTTTAGCACAGCGCCACCTGGCCACAGCTGTGGCTTTACAGCGTTTTCATTTTTATGGATGTCCCACTTACAGTTCTTGGACCTCGTTTAGATGAAAACATATTGAGGGACTGGGTTCGAGCCCCGGGGTAGTCCAACCTTGGGGGGTCGTCCTGTGTGGAGTTTGCATGTTCTCCCCTTGTCTTGCATGGGTTTCCTCCCACAGTCCAAAGACATGTAGGCCAGGTGACTCAAAGACATGGAGGCCAGGGGACTCAAAGACATGTAGGTCAGGTGACTCAAAGACGTGTAGGCCAGGTGACTCAAAGACGTGTAGGCCAGGTGACTCGACGACATGTAGGCCAGGTGACTCAAAGACATGTAGGCCAGGTGACTCAAAGACATGTAGGTCAGGTGACTCAAAGACATGTAGGCCAGGTGACTCAAAGACATGTAGGTCAGGTGACTCAAAGACATGTAGGTCAGGTGACTCAAAGACATGTAGGCCAGGTGACTCAAAGACATGTTGGCCAGGTGACTCAAAGACATGTAGGCCAGGTGACTCAAAGACATGTAGGTCAGGTGACTCAAAGACATATAGGCCAGGTGACTCAAAGACATGTAGGCCAGGTGACCCAAAGACATGTAGGCCAGGTGACCCATAGACATGTAGGCCAGGTGACTCAAAGACATGTAGACCAGGTGACTCAAAGACATGTAGGCCAGGTGACTCAAAGACATGTAGGCCAGGTGACTCAAAGACATGTAGGCCAGGTGACTCAAAGACATGTAGGTCAGGTGACTCAAAGACATGTAGGCCAGGTGACTCAAAGACATGTAGGCCAGGTGACTCAAAGACATGTAGGCCAGGTGAATCGGCCGTCCTAAATTGTCCCTAGGTGTGTGTGTGTGTGTGGGTCCAGGGTGTCTCCCCGCCAGCCCCTCAGTGACTGCTGGGATAGGCTCCAGCATCTTGGATAATGGATGGATGTTCAAGGACCTTCACATGTACATTGTGGAGGATGAAAGAAGGGAGACGAGACCGCTTCTCTTTTGACCACGCCGCCGGGGGGTGGTTTATTTCCTCCAACTCACTTCAAGTGAACGGTTCACACTATCCAAACCTCAGCCTCGTGTCTACCCACAACCCCCCTTGCTAACCCCTGAACCCGCCGTCTGAAAGGGACCGTTTCTGGTCCCCGTGGTGAAGGTGTACCTGGAAGTAGGTCACTACACTGTGTTATTTGTTCTGTGACCTGGTTATACGAGGCAGGTGTAACTGAGTGTGTTTTTAATGATTTCAGGGGACTTTGGAGACCGCTACTTCGGGACGGACGGATCCGACAACTGGAGCGACGAGGAGGACCAAGAGCAGCCCTCATGCTGACGACCACCGCGGCTCCTCTTAGGGAAAGTCTCCTTGGAGACGCCCGTTATTTAAGGATGTTTTCCTCTCCCGACACGGAGCCGCACAAATGTGGTATTGATTTGTATGTGTGCTGCGCAAGACCCGAACGCCGAGGTCGATTGTCCCTCAGAGCCGAACACGCCAGAGAAACGCGTTCTCATGCAGGTGGTTGAATGGGACGCCGGTCATCCAGATTCTTCCCAGACGTTCGTCAAGCTAAATTCATCCCGGTGACTCGGAGTTGTCATGACGCAATAATGATGTGTGTGTGTGTGTAGTAAGTATACAGTACCTGTATGGAGACGACTCATACTTACACTGCTCCTATAACACATTCTTTTGTATCTGTGTCACATATATCTATATATCTATATATCTATATATCTATATATCTAGATAGATATAGATATATATAATTCTTATCTCAGGCAGAGTAGTTGTATGAATTTTATATTAAACGTATAATTAAGAGTATTCGTTGTCATTCTCGCACAAGAAATGTCGCCCTTTCACATGCTATTAGTTGTGGACCGTTTAAAAATGCAGATAAAGGGGGCGTCCGGGTGGCGTGGTGGTCTATTCCGTTGCCTACCAACACAGGGATCGCTGGTTCGAATCCCCGTGTTACCTCCGGCTTGGTCGGGCGTCCCTACAGACACAATTGGCCATGTCTGCAGGTGGGAAGCCAGATGTGGGTGTGTGTCCTGGTCGCTGCACTAGCGCCTCCTCTGGTCACTCGGGGGGGGGAAAGCGTGATCCTCCCACGCGCTACGTCCCCCTGGTGAAACGCCTCACTGTCAGGTGAAAAGAAGCGGCTGGTGACTCCACATGTATGGGAGGAGGCATGCGGTAGTCTGCAGCCCTCCCCGGATCGGCAGAGGGGGTGGAGCAGAGACCGGGACGGCTCGGAAGAGTGGGGCAATTGGCCAAGTACAATTGGGGAGGACAACGGGAAAATTCAAAGAAAAAAAAAAGGGGGGGGGGCAGATGAAGGTAGTTATCAGGGTATGAAACCCAAAACGTCCACGTTTGAGTTTCTAGTCTCCAGTTTGTTTTAACCGGTTATTCATCCATCCATCCATCCACCCATCCATTAGCCAAACCGCTTATCCTGCTCTCAGGGTGGCGGGGATGCTGGAGCCTATCCCAGCAGCCATTGGGCGGCAGGTGGGGAGACACCCTGGACAGGCCGCCAGACCATCACAGGGCTAAATAGTGTGTGAGAGGGTGTAGCTGAGCAATATGGCCTACACACCCTCTCCTAAGGCCGTGTAGGCCACAATTCATAACACAGGCCTTTCATCAGGCAGTGGAGGCCATGATGAGAATTATGGCCTCCACTGCCTGGTGAGGGACCGTGTAGGCCACAATTCTCATCATGGCCTCCACTGCCTGATGAGAGACTGTGTAGGCCACAATTCTCATCATGGCCTCCACTGCCTGGTGAGGGACCGTGTAGGCCACAATTCTCATCGTGGCCTCCACTGCCTGATGAGGGACCGTGTAGGCCACAATTCTCATCATGGCCTCCACTGCCTGGTGAGGGACCGTGTAGGCCACAATTCTCATCATGGCCTCCACTGCCTGGTGAGGGACCGTGTAGGCCACAATTCTCATCATGGCCTCCACTGCCTGGTGAGGGACCGTGTAGGCCACAATTCTCATCATGGCCTCCACTGCCTGGTGAGGGACCGTGTAGGCCACAATTCTCATCATGGCCTCCACTGCCTGGTGAGGGACCGTGTAGGCCACAATTCTCATAATGGCCTCCACTGCCTGGTGAGGGACCGTGTAGGCCACAATTCTCATCATGGCCTCCACTGCCTGGTGAGGGACCGTGTAGGCCACAATTCTCATCATGGCCTCCACTGCCTGGTGAGGGACCGTGTAGGCCACAATTCTCATCATGGCCTCCACTACCTGATGAGGGACCGTGTAGGCCACAATTCTCATGGCCTCCACTGCCTGGTGAGGGACCGTGTAGGCCACAATTCTCATCATGGCCTCCACTGCCTGGTGAGGGACCGTGTAGGCCACAATTCTCATAATTCTAAGCTACACTCGCACCCACTATCAAACCTTCTCACGCACACTGTCCAACTCTCCCCGGTTATTTAGACCAGAAAATGGCCTCTATTGATTTCATGCCGGATTCTATCATCCGCAGCATCAGCATCACAAGCGCCACAAGGTCACGAAAGGTCTTGTACTGAATAATGGATTGTTTGGTGTCGACGTGGGCCACGTGTGATGCATCACAAGCCCCAAAGGTGTCAGTGTAGCTCACGTTTAGCCGTCTCTTGGTGGGAATTACGCGTCACAACTGCACACCGTTACATTCTCTAGTGTCTCTGCTGGGACAAGGCCCCTCTGGAGAACGCACAAGGTCTGGCTAGAGTTGTGCTGACTATCACATCACAGGAATCTCCAGAGGACCGTCGCGTATAGTTGCACCGTATCTGCTGTAGTTCTGTTAATTGTGATGCGGCTGATTAAAATGAGCATCAACCCACACCCACACAGCATCCGGGTGTGGGCCACTTCGGGCAATGATGCGGCACTGATGGCCCTGACAAAAAAATGGATGTGAGCCTGAAGTGGCCCATATGTCTAATAGCAAATATGGCCCAAATATGCCAAATCACATGGTGTGCTGGGCAACATGTGGTCTGGATGTGACCCTGAAGTGGCCCATGTGGTAAATGGTGACTATGGCCCAAATATCACAAAACAAATATGGGCCACCTTTGGCAAATATGTGGCACATGCGGCATTGCTATGGCTCGGTTCTGGCCCAGATCTGGCAAACGGGAGCGGACCGCCCAAGTGCCATCGTTCCACGCGGTATGTGGGCCGGGTGAAAGTGTCGGGTGTGGGACGGGTCCGGGCCGCAGCAGTGTTGCTATCTGGGTAGGTAGCCTGCAGCGTGTCAGTGTTTAGTACATAACGTGGGGAACTCCTCGTGTGAGGGTAGCAGAGGTCATTATGTCCTCCTAACCGTCTCAGGGGTCGTCCCTGTCCCCCAGTCACTCCTAAGGGGTGTTGGTTTGTAACAATGCGAGATGCAAACCAGTGTTTTCCTCTTGTGCTCATCCACAGATGAATGGATCGGAACCCCTCATTCATGCATTTCCTCCGCCATTCATGCCCCTCGCTGCACGCAGCACTATTCACTCATCGTATTGACTCGTCATTCCTTCTACATCTGCACGCGGTATACGGGGCTAATTGATCCGGTTTGGGGGTGAGGTGGCATTTACCACGTTGCGCCCGTGCGAGAGAGCCCCCTCGCCCGGCTGGCGACAGCGCGACGGTGGATGTCACGACGCGCGCGCCGCATCCTCCAAGACAGCCGAAGACTCGCTCCTCGCCCATGTGACTCGCTGCCTCAAGGTTAACCTGTTACCATGGCGACAAGCCCGCCAATGAAAATTCAGCAGACGGTTGCAATGTTGACTGCAAGCTTTTTGTTTTAAGGGGTGACCTATTTTTTTTCTACAGCTACTTAGACACAGACCCCCACCGCGCACGCGCGCAGGCGCGCGCGCGCGCGTTCACGCCGATTAAATAAACATGCATGGGCTACTCGCAGACTAAAGCAACGCACTGCGTGAAATGAGATTGTGCACAAAGGAAGCCACGCTTAGAGTTGACTGAAGACGTGAATCCGCAGGCAGCTTTTGAGATCGGGGGGGGGGGTTGTAAAATAATAAAACAGCATCCTGCACTAGATTAGAAACGGCCTCGGTGTGATTTAGGTTAGGAGAAGAAGGTCGAGGTTGGGGATTGCACAGTAAAGCTACAGGTAAATCGGCTCTGTGCGTAACTGTAGTCCACTGACTTCCGGTTTCTACTGCAGCGGTCATACCAGTTTCCTGTGCGTGTGCTATTGACAATGGCATATTCTTCGCGACGCCTGCGAGATTTACCGCGGATAAATGTCAACCACATGTCCACGCACCTGTCCACACACCTTCACCTGCACCTACCAGCACCCACCAGCACACGGGGGACAAGTCTCGAGCCGTACATATCAAGTTACGTCCACCGTCAATCACGTCATCTGTGGCGCAACACCTCAGTGGCTTAAAGCGTCGGCTTAGCCTCTACAACACAAGTCAAAAACTGTTAACCTCACCGGTTCGAATCCCTGCGTTACCTCCGGCTTGGTCGGGCGTCCCTACAGATACAATTGACCGTGGAAAAGCCGAATGTGGGTATGTGTCCTGGTAGCTGCACTAGCGCCTCCTCTGGTCGGTCGGGGCACCTGTTCAGGATGGAGGGGGAACTGGGGGGAATAGCGTGATCCTCCCACGTGCTACGTCCCCCCTGGGGAAACTCCTCACTGTCAGGTGAAAAGAAGCGGCTGGCGACTCCACATGTATGGGAGGAGGCATGCGGTAGTCTGCGGCCCTCCCCGGATCAGCAGAGGGGGTGGAGCAGAGACCGGGACGGCTCGAAAAATACGGTAATTGGCCGGGTACAATTGGGGAGCAAAACGGGGGGGGGACTGTAAACCTTCCGGGCGGAACACCTGACCAGACAAAGATTGGTTCCTATTTATGCAATCGAGCGCTAATTGGCTCCTACACAACTATATCAACGTCACTTGACATGTTCAACTCGAACCCCCCCCCCCCGTCTGTTGGCAGGTGCAGGTGCAGGCGCGTGGACAGGTGTGTGCGCGTGGTTGCCGCGTACCCCTGGTGACTCTCGCAGGCGTCGCGAAGCACACGCCATCGTCAACGGCGCGCGCCAACTAACAGGAAACCGGTGCGACCGCCGCGGTGGAAACCGGAAGTCAGCGGACCACGGTCGCGCGCTCTGTTCCGAGCTCTAATGAGTGAGACTATGAGATTTAACAGTATTTTTTTTAAAGTGCCACTTTATTACAAAAGTATAAACTTGACTGACATTTTCATGAATAGTAATCTCGATAGAAAACATTACAATCTTTTGCACTTAGCACTTGATAACACGCTGGGAGTACAGGACCCTGTAGTCTGAATAGCAAACACGGGACGTCAGCTGCCACACTGGAAGTCCGCCGGGCTTCCCGGCAACACGCCGAAGCGCCGCGGCTTCCAGAACAGAACAAACAGAAAAACACATTGAAATCTTACAGGTTTGGGTTTTGTTTTTTTTGGGTTTTTTTTTTTGTAGCTCTTCTGCAACTGCGCCACTAGAGAGGAGTCATTCCAAAACACGATCAAACATATTAGTAAAAGATAGATTTCTTCACACCGATGATATATTTATTATTCTTTCTCTTTTGTCATGTACATACACGTTTCATCAACATACAGTATAATCACATCGTTTGCTGGGGATATTTTGGTCGAATGGGGAAAATCGCCGTTTATAGTCCGGGACCGGATGCAGAGTCCGGGACCGGATGCAGGTTCCGGCGGGTTTCTCCTCGGCCGATGCTCTTCCGTGATCGATGGCGTCGCTTTTGCTCTTCGCCGCGTCTCGGCACTGACGACGAAGAGGAGCGAGAGGATGTCCGTCCATGGAGTGACGATGAGACATGAGGTTGCCTAATTACACATCAGTTCTACAAAGCTTTTGTAAGGCTGCACGAGAGGGGGGGGTGGGGGGGTGCAGGCGCACCCGAGCTGGTTCAGTGTGAGACCACGACGCAGAGGCGGTTTGGACCACCGACCGGGTTGCGTGGACCGTCTCCGCCTACGACCCCCCCTCCCCCGAAGCAGTTCACTTCTACGCTCTGCTGCGTGTGCAGCAGGCGTGCAGGCGGAGAGGAACGGACACGCCCCCAGCCCCGCCCAGTCCGCGGTTGCCCCGCCCCCGCGGCTGCCCCGCCCAGGCAGGCCTTACTCTAACTGACACTGCGCTTCTAGACAGAAATAAAGCAACACACAGAGGAGTTAACTGAACAACCAACAACAGTCGAAAAAAAATAAACAAATAAACCATTCATATAGGTACCACGTGACAGTGCTTGATATTTTTTTTTTAGTTTATTTTTTGACTTTTTTGGGTTTTGTTTTTTTTTGGGTTTTTTGGTTTTGTTTTTATTTTAGCATGCAACTTGTAGCAGGCAAAGTGCAGAAACAGGATCGACAAAGTAAAATACTTCATTTACAGACGGCAGTGGAGACAGTGTTCAGTCCGCGTTGTGTGAAACGAAACATGACGGAGGCGAAGATGTTCGGTCTGGTTTTCAACACGTCAGACGTGGTCAAAATTAGTCGAAGCTTTCGGGAGCAATGCAAAATGCGTGCAATTTCGACATAGAACTCTTTTTATAATGTTTTTCTTTTTAATTATTGGTCCCTGAGCTTTCAAGTGTTATGATTAGTAATTCCTTGCTAGATATCCTTTAAATCCCCTCCTTAATCAAATCTTGACCAACTGCAGGGAAGGCCTGTCCGAGACGGACTAAGTGCTACTGAAGGAGTTCACACAATGCTGTGCTCATTCCCTAGAACAGGGGCCCTGCTTGGGCCCCAGATAAAACTGTACTATTTTTTACCCGCTTAAATTGAGGAAGAATTTTAGGCCTTTCTTTTAAATTGTGCTTTGCACAAGTATCAATAAAATAGAAGTGCTACTATCACCCACAGATTTCTCTGCAATGGTCTTGTGCTCATGTATCATTCACTACCTTTGGATTCCTCGTACGGTTCACAGATCAGACCTCGTACGGTTTCTAGATCGGACCTCGTACGGTTTCTAGATCGGACCTTGTACGGTTCACAGATCAGACCTCGTACGGTTTCTAGATCGGACCTCGTACGGTTTCTAGCTCAGACCTCGTACGGTTTCTAGATCAGACCTCGTACGGGTTTCTAGATCAGACCTCGTACGGTTTCTAGATCGGACCTCGTACGGTTTCTAGCTCAGACCTCGTACGGGTTTCTAGATCAGACCTCGTACGGTTTCTAGATCGGACCTCGTACGGTTTCTAGCTCAGACCTCGTACGGTTTCTAGATCGGACCTCGTACGGTTTCTAGATCGGACCTCGTACGGTTCACAGATCAGACCTCGTACGGTTTCTAGATCGGACCTCGTACGGTTCACAGATCAGACCTCGTACGGTTTCTAGATCGGACCTCGTACGGTTCACAGATCAGACCTCGTATGGTTTCTAGATCGGACCTCGTACGGTTTCTAGATCGGACCTCGTACGGTTTCTAGATCGGACCTCGTACGGTTTCTAGATCGGGCCTCGTACGGTTCACAGATCAGACCTCGTACGGTTTCTAGATCGGACCTCGTACGGTTTCTAGATCAGACCTCGTACGGTGTCTAGATCAGACCTCGTACGGTTCACAGATCAGACCTCGTACGGTTTCTAGATCGGACCTCGTACGTTTTCTAGATCAGACCTCATACGGTTTCTAGATCGGACCTCCTACGGTTTCTAGATCGGACCCTCTGAAGTAAGTCAGCCCAGGTCATCATAACCCATCGACCATCAACATTACCGCCCTAAGGCCCCTGGAGCCTCTGACAGGCGGGATGTCATGACTTTTCAATGTAAACAGTATGCATGAGTGAGCATGAACGTCGCTCCATATGTTGGGAGGAGGAGGGCGGCGGTGGGGGATGGGGATGGGGGATGGGGGGGTCACATTGTGGCCGCCACCTCAGAGCCCTGTCACGTACATCTCCATGCCATCGTTGAAGGTGAAGATGGTGGTGGTGCTGGACGTAGCGGAGCCTTGCTTCAGGTCTCCGATGCTCTCGTACAGGTTCTCCCCGGGCAGCAGCAGGGCTTTGGCGGGGAGGTGCTGTAACTTGGGGGTCTGCTGCGTGGGTGGCGGCGGCGGCGGCTGCTGCTGCTGCAAGGGCTGCTGGGCTTTCTTCCGCCGGGGCCGCAGGGTGGCGCAGGTGTTGGGGGGTCTCTCCCGCTTCCAGCCACCCCCGCCCTCCATGTTCTCGTAGGCCGGGTCGCACTCCTCCGTCCCGATGGATTCGTAGCAGTGCTCATCGAGGGGCCCGCCGCCCGCCACCTTGCCCTCCTGCGGGGCCCAGGTCTGTGGTTTGACCACCACGCTAAACCCTCCATCCCTGTCTCGATCCCGGTCACCGCGCCCCAAGGTCCGGAAGCCGGGGTTGGACGGTGGAGACCCCGGCACAGCTCTCTTCTTCTTCCCTGGTTTACACACCTTGGAGTACATCTCTGCCACCTTCGGTCAAACCAAACGGTATCTGAATATAACAAACTAAAGCAAACTGTATACATATGTAAACACACACACAGACATACACACACACACAGACACACACATCTGCAGAGGGTTTAAAGGGAAATTTTGCCACCAATAATCTCCATGTCTCGTAAGTCTAGCCCCCCCCCTTTTCTCTCGAAATGTACTTGGCCAATTACCCCACTCATCCGAGCCGTCCCGGTCGCTGCTCCACCCCCTCTGCTCATCCGGGGAGGCTGCAGACTACCACATGCCTCCTCCCATACATGTGGAGTCAACAGCCACTTCTTTTCACCTGACAGTGAGGAGTTTGGGAGGATCACGCTATTCCCCCCAGCCCCCCCCCTGAACAGGCGCTCCGACCGACCAGAGGAGGCGCTAGTGCAGCGACCAGGACACATACCCACATCCGGCTTCCCACCTGCAGACACGGCCAATTGTGTCTGTAGGGACGCCCGACCAAGCCGGAGGTAACATGGGGTTTCGAACCAGCGATCCCCGTGTTGGTAGGCAGCGGAATAGACCGCTACGCCACCCGGACGCCAGAATGTGTTGTGCCAGAGTTTCTCAGAGGTGAACATTAGAAAATGAACATCTCAGCCAATCTGCTTTGTACGTCTTCCGCCATCCACTGACGTCAGTGGATGACAGCCTGAAGCCAGTTAGCTGTGGCGTGGCGCGGCGAGACAGTTAGCTGTGGCGCGGCGCGGCGAGACAGTTAGCTGTGGCGCGGCGCGGCGAGACAGCTTTGGCAAGTGCTAATACATGAAATAAGGTTGAAAATTGACAAACTTGCCCTTTAACCGCTTCAACCCGGGCTTACCGCAGCAGCAGAAGGTTGTATGTTCTCCACTGTGTGGGCGCTCAGCGGACCTAACGTTTTGTTTTGGGGTATGATGACGTCATCGTCCTCTGGAGGCTTCCAAATGTACTGTTCCCCATTCCCCATAAACACTGCTTCCTGTCAGGAGATTAGCAAAGCACAGATTAAATGGATGCGGTCCCATTTGATCAAATACATTTTTACATTGTGGGTATGGTGCACCATAACCCCCCCCCCCCCGACACACACACACACACACACACACACACACACTTGTAAGCATGAACAAAGTGCAGGACATATATTGTACAGATTATATTGAAAAGGTGAAATCTGGCAGCCCGAGAGCCCGACAACCACATAGTAATCTCAATAAAGATGAAGTGTAACGGGTACAAAAACTCAAGATAGCAACGAACCTTTGGCCCAAATATGGCCCACATCTGCAGGTATCGTACAGCCCACATTTGGCCTTGAATGACGGCGCTGACTCAGGGTGAGTGAGGCTGCCTCAACTCAGCCACAGGTCCACCTCATGTGGCCCACATCTGGCCCACATAGTATGTGCCGTAACCCAAGTCAGGCCCGATTTATGACATCTGGCCCACATCTGGCCCACATGGTATGTGCCGTAACCCAAGTCAAGTCCAGTTCATTACATTTGGGCCACATCTGGCCCACATGGTATGTGCCGTAACCCAAGTCAGGCCCGGTTTATGACATCTGGCCCACATCTGGCCCACATAGTATGTGCCGTAACCCAAGTCAGGCCCGGTTTATGACATCTGGCCCACATCTGGCCCACATGGTATGTGCCGTAACCCAAGTCAAGTCCAGTTCATTACATTTGGGCCACATCTGGCCCACACAACAGTTGCCAGTGCCGTAACTGAGCCCCGGATTAGGTCCAAATGTGTCTGCTGTCTGGGAAGAAATCTGCAGGTGAGCCTGATTCAAGATGCAAAACCCCTGTGCACCAAACGGGTCTCAGCAACACTGTGCTGCATGTGCCATATCCTCGGGATTCGACTATTTCACCGTGTTACATCATCCTCATGGAAACAGTCTCAGGTGAACAGCATGGTGTGTAGGCCAGGCACACGCATGCGGTGGCGTGCACGGGGGGGTTGTACTTTAACGCAGGTCAGAGCAACTGCGACAACCTCGCCGACTTCAAACAGGGCAGCAAATGAAATCCCACCGTCACCCGGAGGGGAGCGTAAAGGATTACATCCAGCGCCAGTTCAGATCACCGGCGTGCGCGCTCACGCTGCCACGGCCATATGGAGCCCACGGCCTTGGTGAGAGCGGTAGTCCCGCAGTATCACCGAGACCTCCTCGTACATATTTTATTTAACCCCAGACAGCATCCGGATGTGGGCCACTTCAGGCAGTGATGCGGCACCGGTGGTCTTCTTCTGGCCCTGACAAAATGGATGTGAGCCTGAAGTGGCCCACATGTATAATAGCAAATATGGCCCAAATCAAATGTGGGCCTTTTTTGGCAAAGCTGCGGTGCTCTGGGCAACATGTGATCTGGATGTGACCCTGAAGTGGCCCGTGTGGTAAATGGTGAATATGCCCCAAATATCACAACACACATATGGGCCACCTTTGGCAAATATGTGGCACATGCGGCATTGCTATGGCTCGGTTCGGGCCCAGATCTGGCAACCGGGAGTGGACCTTCCAAGTGCCATCATTCCACGCAATATGTGGGCCGGATGAAAGTGTCGGGTGTGGGACGGGTCCGGGCCACAGCGATGCTGCTATCTGGGACACCTCCTAAAGCCCTCGCAGAGATTCCTCTCCAGCACATTTGACCCCAAAACAAACCTTGTTACCTCCACACCCTGCTCTTTGTACCCTCACCTCAAAAGTCAGGTCAAAACCAGGTCATACTCAAAGTGGCCCCACACCCGCATGGACCCCCGAAGGCCCCAGGTCTGCCGGGCCAAGTCACGTTTGATTATAGAGGGCATTTAAAAACAACTAACACTGACCTGAGGCCTGCACAATGATGGATTAAAAACGTGCTGTGCAGCAGTTAGAAATCAGACCAGCTGTCCTCTGGTCAGCGGTCATTTGATTAAATGCAAATCTGTTTGGGTATAGTCACCACTTAAACACATAACCTGCCCTGTTTATGCCAGCGAGCTGTTCCTCCTCCCACTGCGGCGGCCGCTGCCGTTCTGTTAATCTGTTGTCCCCCACTCGACTGTGCTGATCAATGAGTGGAACGTGTCAAAGCAGATTATTCATATGTCTGTGTTACTACACCTTATTACTGCTGCATAGTCAGTCACGTCACGGTGTGCTGGGTTGACATTCAAGTTCCCGCTCTCTGACACACACACACACACACACACACATATATATACAGTCCTATTCAAATGTGTGTCTCAGTCACTCCAACCTCTGCTGGATCACAGAACTGAAGTCACCCAGAACTGCAGAAATGGCTGAAATGGTCACGTCTGCAAAACCCTACAAGTGTGCCGTTAGTTTCCCTCGTGCATGTGGGGCCGTCTGATGTGCACGCCACCGCCGCTGTGTATAAGAGGGGGGGGGGTGCACACCATGCACACTGTGCAGAAGATGGACGAATGGTTGGTTTGGCAAAAGGGCCATACACTTTTGCCCCCTATCTTAGGAGGCCTCTGGTCGGTCGGGGTGCCTGTTCGGGGAGGGAGGGGGAACTGGGGGGGAATAGCGTGATCCTCCCACACGCTACGCCCCCCTGGTGAAACTCCTCACTGTCAGGTGAAAAGAAGCAGCTGGCGACTCCACGTGTATGGGAGGAGGCATGTGGTAGTCTGCAGCCCTCCCCGGATCGGCAGAGGGGGTGGAGCAGCAACCTGGACGGCTCAGAAGAGTGGGGTAATTGGCATTTCAAAGACGTTTGCCATCACTGGCAATGCCACAAACACCACGGACACTCTGGATGAAGCCTGCAAACGGCTGAACCAATAGGTTGCTAACACTTCACCACCGTGGTTCCATTCAAAACCAACTCCGCTATCAAACGTGGAGCTAATATGTACGCCTCCACAGCCAACAGGAGATCCCCCTTTCCAGACAGCATCCGGATGTGGGCCACTTCAGGCGATGATGCGGCGCTGATGGTCCTCTTCTGGCCCTGACAAAATGGATGTGAGCCTGAAGTGGCCCACATGTATCATAGCAAATATGGCCCAAATATGCCAAATCAAATGTGGGCCTTTTTTGGCAATGATGCGGTGCTCTGGGCAACATGTGATCTGGATGTGGCCCTGAAGTGGCCCGCGTGGTAAATGGTGAATATGGCCCAAATATCACAAAACAAATATGGACCACCTTTGGCCAATATGTGGCACATGTGGTATTGCTATGGCTTGGTTCTGGCCCACATCTGGCAAACAGGAGCGGACCGCCCAAGTGCCATCATTCCACGCGGTATGTGGGCCGGATGAAAGTGTCGGTTGTGGGACGGGTCCGGGCCACAGCAATTTTGCTGTCTGAGCTCCAACCACACGACGCAGGCCTTGTGTGTCTTCAAGCACCTTCAGCGCCAGGCCACCTCTCATCGTCAGCTCGGTTCAGTTCCATCCGGCATGCTGCAGTCAGACTCGGTCCCCATAGAGAACCAGCTGCCGCAAAGAAGATTCACAGCGGCTGGACACGTCAGAGTGGGGGGGGGGGATATTGATTTTCTCATTACTTTCACACTTCCTCCAGCCCACACGAGTGAAAGCCGTTTAGCCATGAAGCGATGCCAGTGAAGGCCTCGGGCAGGACAGATGCCTTGCTTGTTACCTGTGCTCTGGATGTAATCTGGATGGGATCTGGATGGCACAAAACAAGTCAGGTAACACATGAGGACGATTTGCCTCTGGCACAAATCACCCTCTTCCGATAATTATGCACAATTTAAATGTAAACCTTCTAATGTGTGTCGATGATGTTTGCTGGGGTCAAATGCTCGTGTTTTATGAGTTATTATTCATACTGCTGGCGGTGACAAGAGGAGCCGGGACGCCTCTGTCAGTAAAGGCACAGTTCCCTCAATGGTCCAGTACTGACATTTAATTAGGGCTGAACAATGTTGAACAAAACAACACAGTAACTGTCCTCCACCACAAAACGTCCCATAGGTCGTTTGTACAAGCAGCTTATTACGACCTGTAGTTACGTTTTACAGCTAAACGACCTCTAGCGGTCGTGTAAATAACGACGATCTGGTGTCTCGGGTGCCTCGCCTTCATATGACCTTTGACCTTCATTATACCAATCAAAATGCGACGAGCCAAGGGGGAGGGGTGGAGTGGCCCCACAATGCACAGAGGCAAAAAGTATCTGTGGCTTATCTCCTGCCGCCGCTAGGGGCGCCAATTTAGGAAACGCTCCCGTGGGTCGTATTAGAGGGTAGGAACAAACGACCTATGTGGTTGTATGGGTTGTATGACTTGTATGAGGCTCAGCAACATTATCAAGGGAGTCATGTCCTAATGACCTTTAATTATGGAAACGTTTTATTGTATTCCTGGCGCCCTCTTACGGCGTTAGCTGGCACTGGCTGTAATCGCTGTAAACGTCACTCTCGTTCCTTCTCTCGCGATGGGTGACGAGAGCGGTGAGCGGAATCCTTGCTCCGTCCCTCTCGGCGAATTGAAACGCTATAAACCACTTGAAAATACGATGCACGCGTATTAAGTGTTTTATGGACGTATGTGCATTGATCTGTGATCAAGCGTAACTGTTATGAGAGCCTACTGTAATTCTTTTACCGAAATACATGAAGGACGTTCTGCAAATTTGCTAGCTAGCCTCTACAGGCTCACTAGACAACGGCCGCGTGAGCACTGTGTAGCTAGCGGCTAATCTA
Organism: Lampris megalopsis; assembly: GCA_022114975.2. Lineage (NCBI taxonomy): Eukaryota > Metazoa > Chordata > Actinopteri > Lampriformes > Lampridae > Lampris > Lampris megalopsis. Next base: position 1,381,007 of record JAJHIY020000683.1, on the reverse strand, counting down.
CGACTACTACTTTCGGCCGCTCCCGTTAGGGGGCGCCACAGCGGATCACCCGTTACCGTCTCTTCCCGTCTTCGGCGTCTTCCTCTGCCACACCAGCCACCTTGCATGTCCTCCCTCACCACATCCATAAACCTCCTCTTTGGCCTTCCTCTTCTCCTCTTCACCTGGCAGCTCCATATTCAGCGTCCTTCTCGGCTAATGCTAGCGGCTAATGCTAGTGTTGAACAGCGGCTGGAGGACGACATTAACGGTGCCGTGCCAGCGGCTTAGTCTGTTTGTCGCCAGGCAGTAACAAACGGGACATTTGTCGCCTGAAAGTGACGTATCTTCGTCGGCGTGGCTTCGGCTTTTGAGTCGTGGCCAGACTATAGGGGTTACGCAACGATGGGGGCATTTTAGAGGGAGACGTAAGGCCAAGTAGTCGTTCAATCACACTAAATTATATGATTTTTCAGACGTGAGTCGAGTATTTTCCTGCAACAGTCGTCATTAAAAGGCAGAGCTTGTTAAATTCCATTTCCCACCGAGCAACGAGAGTTTTAGCCAAGCTGGCCGACTTTGCTATGTGGCTCTGGCAGGTTTATACTGTGATTTTAAATGTTGTTCAGCCCTAAATTTAACATGCTAACATGACAATTTCTTAATGTCGAAATTTCCCCCCAATTGTATTCGGCCAGTTACCCCACTCCTCCGAGCCGTCCCGGTCTCTGCTCCACCCCCTCTGCTGATCCGGGGAGGGCTGCAGACTACCGCATGCCTCTTCCCATACATGTGGAGTCGCCAGCGCGAGGGGGGGGTCACGCTATTCCCCCCCCGTTCCACCCCCCCCCGAACAGAAGACCCGACCGACCAGAGGAGGCGCTAGTGCAGCGACCAGGACACATACCCACATCCGGCTTCCCACCCGCAGACACGGCCAGTTGTGTCTGTAGGGACGCCCGACCAAGCCGGAGGTAACGCGGGGATTCGAACCGGCGATCCCCGTGTTGGTAGGTAACGGAATAGACCGCCACGCCACCCGGACGCCCTTTATTTTTGAATTTTGTTGGAAAAGCGAGAGAGGTCCACACTAAAATGGATAAACACAAAAACGCATCTTTTTTTCCCCATTTTGGCTTTTCTTCCGCACTGCGTTTTTGGCCACTGAAAACGGAGCGTTTTGAAAACGCTGCCGTGCGGCTGTCATGTGACCTCAGTGTAAACATGGCGGCTCAGCTGACCTGGGTACGTCCAATAGGTGAGTCAGAGTGAATGGAAAACTTCTATTCGCCATGAAAACGGCGTTTTCTTTTCCACCCCCCAACTTTTCTCCCCAGTCGTATCCGGCCAATTACCCCGCTCTTCCGAGCCGATCCGGTCTCTGCTCCACCCCCTCTCCTGATCCAGGGAGGGCTGCAGACTACCACATGCCTCCTCCCATACATGTGGAGTCGCCAGCCGCTGCTTTTCACCTGACAGGGAGGAGTTTCACCAGGGGGATGTAGCGCGTGGGAGGATCACGCTGTTCCACCCAGTTCCCCCTCCCCCCTGAACAGGCGCGCCCCGACTGACCAGAGGAGGCGCTAGTGCAACGACCAGGACACATACCCACATCCGGCTTCCCACCCGCAGACACGGCCAATTATGTCTGTAGGGACGCCCGACCAAGCCGGAGGTAACGCGGGGATTCGAACCGGTGATCCCCGTGTTGGAAGGCAACGGGATAGACCGCTACGCCACCCGGACGCCCGAAAACTGCGTTTCCTAATTCATCCATGTTAGCGTGGACGCGCTCTAAACACAGCAGACCAGAAATGAAACACGACAGAGCATATGAACTGGTTTTCCTTTTACCAACCTTGGGGAAGGACGGAAGGTTGTACGCCTCCACGTTTCTACGGGGCAACTTGGTGCTGTGAGGGTGCGGCGGCGGGGGCGCGGGATGTGACGGCGGCGCGTGGCGCGGAGGTGGCGCCGGCGGCTCCCCCATGTCCGTGCCGCTGTCCCTCTTCTGCGGGGCCTTGTCAGCCTTCCTCAGCTTCCTGACGCAGGCGTACTCGGCCGTCTCCTGCGGGTGCGGGGGAGACATGACCTGGGCCTCGGGCTCCGGGAGGCCCCCCTCCACACCGTCCCCGTCCGGGTCTGGCGGTGCGGGCGTGTTAGCGGGCACAGCCGGTGGGGCCGGGGTGTCCGTCTGCCCGGCCCTGCCCACCATGGCGTAGAGGGCGTCGTCGGTGCGCGTGGCGGAGGAGCGGCGGCCCACCTCGGAGTACGTGTGCTCACCGTCCTCTCCGCCTCCGGGGGGGATCTGGGGGAGTTGCCTGCCTTGAGAACGAAGGTCAGAGTTAGACCGGCGGCTGGGCAGCAGCAGGAGGTCCATGCTGGCTGGACGGTTCTTTTTAGATGCCTCTGCAGGGCACATAGAGGCTGCTATTACCACCCGCATGGCCCACTTAACCCAAAGCCCACCATGAAACACTGATCATATACGTCATTCCCGTGCTAAGTGGCCGCTCAGCTAATATGTGTGAATGTGAAGAAGTCTCTTAATCGAAAGAAGCGAACTGAAGGCACTAATATGGACCTAGAGCCAGTCTGAATCGAAACGGGTCTTTTTGGCTAACTGGCACATGACAGGAATGGGCTTGCTGTGCACTGCCCCCGTCAAATACACCAATGCTTATCCATCCGTGATCCCAACCGCATGGGGTCGCGGGATGCTGGAGCCTATCCCAGCAGTCCCTGGGCGGCAGGTGGGGAGACACCCTGGACAGGCCGCCAGGCCGTCACAGGGCCCACAAATTCACACCTAGGGACAATTTAGTAGGGCCGATCCCCCTTGACCTACACGTCTCTAGACTGTGGGAGGAACCCGGAGCACCCCGAGGAAACTCACGCTGGCACGGGAATAGCGGGAAGATGCGGGGTTCGAACCCCGGGGTAGTCCAACCTCGGGGGTCGTCTTCTGTGTGGAGTTTGCGTGTTCTCCCGTGTCTGCCTGGGTTTCCTGCGGGGGCTCCGGTTTCCTCCCACAGTCCAGAGACACCTAATGATTAGATAGATAAAGTCTGGGGTCTTATCTCCAGAGGAAATCTGGTGTTGCTCCATCGGTATCGAATTGGGGATCGGCGTTCTCGAGCTACACATCCATATTACCGTTCTATTTAATTGCCGTACAAGGCGAGCAGTCACTAGGGATAGTCCCAAGCCTCTGTCAGTAGGATTCGGTTTTGGGGTTTTTTAGGGTCAGACTCTGAAAAAGGCAGCAAGCCGAGAAGGTTTGGCTGTTTGTTCCCTGGTACAAATAAAACTGTGGACATAATCATTTATCACATGGAGAGTGCGGCCTGTTGCGTATTAAGAGTTGCATTTTTTCCCAAAGACTCCTCCTTCTATGCCGCTCCCGAGTCCGTGTCAGCGGAGACGCTGCAGGATTCGTCGAGACTCTCTCTGGTTTCCGCGTCTGCTGAGAAAGATTCACACCTTCACAAATACCGACGGAAACGACTGGAACCACTTGCAGACATGAAGGGTACATTTACTCCCCAATTGTTTCCGGCCAAATACCCGACTCTTAGGAGTCGTCCCGATCGCTGCTCCACCCCCACCCCCCGCCGATCCGGGGAGGGCTGCAGACTACCACATGCCTCCTCCCATACATGTGGAGTCGCCAGCCGCTTCTTTTCACCTGACAGTGAGGAGTTTCACCAGGGGGACGTAGCGCGTGGGAGGATCACGCTATTCCCCCCAGTTCCCACTGAACAGGCGCCCCCGACCGACCAGAGGAGGCGCTAGTGCAGCGACCAGGACACATACCCACATCCGGCTTCCCACCCGCAGACACGGCCAATTGTGTCTGTAGGGACGCCCGACCAAGCCGGAGGTAACGCGGGGATTCGAACCGGCGATCCCCGTGTTGGTAGGCAACGGAATAGACCGCTGCACTACCCGGACGCCCTGAATATTGTTGTATGAAACAAAATATGTGGTTCTTCGAAACGCAGATGAAGCGATGACGGCAAAGAGAAAGAGGAGAGACAAGATGAGGTGCCGTTTGGTCTCATACTAGGTCAGGGATAACGTAGTGCTGTTGTGGACCAGCAGGAACAGCTGCCACCTCGCTCATTTCTAATGATAAGAAAATAAACAGCAATTCACAGTAAACACACAACAGTGAATGATTTACACCCAGTCTAATGCCCACACTGCTAATGCCATACATTTACTGGTGCGGTTACCAGTGGCGGCTGGCCAGTACAGGGCGCTGGGGCGCCGCCCCCTTCAGATATCAAGAGATGAAAATCTACTTAAACATGTATTTAATTTAATTGCATGACGCAAATAATGATGAAATAAACGTGTTTTTCAGTCTGTGAGCGCCTGTCAGCAGCGTTAAATATTGGTTCAAATGGTATTTGCTTGATTCCTGTCTGAATACATGTACTTCCTGTCTGAATACATGTACTTCCTGTCTGAATACATATACTTCCTGTCTGAATACATGTACTTCCTGTCTGAATACATGTACTTCCTGTCTGAATACATGCACTTCCTGTCTGAATACATGTACTTCCTGTCTGAATACATGTACTTCCTGTCTGAATACATATACTTCCTGTCTGAATACATGTACTTCCTGTCTGAATACATGTACTTCCTGGGTGAGGGGCGCCGGCCAAACCATACCTTATGTAAGCCCTCAAACTTGTGGCGAGCAGGTGACCCGAGGCTCCCGTCTGATTGGTTTCTTCAGATTTTCCAGGGGGCGCAGTTCTGTGCTGCCCCGGACACGCCCACTTTTATTGGCAGCGAGTTGGTATTGTTTTAATGTTTTTTTGATCTCATGTGATCGGACAATTCTCGTGGCTGTCAATCATGTTCACACCCACCACGACGCCTCGTCTCGACTGTCAATCATCCACCGTCTACCAACCCTGATAAAACCTATAGGCTACGTTGTCCTGCTTAATAACTCTGTGACTGTGTGGACACTAAAGCAGCGGTCAGGTGTGCTGCGTCAAGCTAAATAGCGCCCCCCCCCCAAAAAAAGTTAGCACCAGCCGCCACTGATACCTATACTGCTAATGCCATACATTTATTGGGGCAGCTTTTCCATGTTTGGCACCATGTGCCCTGTACGTTATGCTGCTAGCATGCAGAGTTGGACTGGTGATGCGTGTGAAGCGTGGACTCACTTTTGCCGTTGCAGTTCATCTTGTTCATCTCAGTGTCCGACTTGCTGATGGAGCGCAGCTTGGACTGCCTGAGTATGCCCTGGGGGTTCAGACGCACCCAGTTATACCGTGGACAGCGACGCGGGTCGTGCTGTAGAGAGCAAGTCTCGTCTGGAAGTGACTTGTGTGGTGCGGTGTAGTACGAAGGCTTCACCTACCATGTCCATGAGTCTGTGCTTTCCGCCCTCGCCGGGGACATTGTGCGTCTTACCCTTCCTGGGTCAGAAACGAGGTGTCATACGAAATAGGTTAACGCTTGTAACTCGTGGGTTGTGTCTGTGTGCGTGTGCGCATGTGCACGTTTGTGTTTGTGTGTGAGTTTACGTTCACAAACAGGGATGTCCACATGGGCGCACGCCTGCAGGCTCGTGTATGCAGAAAGCAAGTGTGAGTGTACATGTGTGCGTGTGCGTGCCTGCGTGTGTGCGCGCGTGCACGCGCGCGCGTGTGCGTGCGTGCGCATGTTTGTGTGTGGGAGTTTGCGAGCTTGTGTATTTACAAACAGGGATGTCCACGTGGGCGCATGGCCGCAGGCAAGTGAGCGTGTGCGTGTGTGACTGTGTGACCGTGCGCGTGCGTGCGTGCGCGTGCGTGCGGTGTGGTGTAACATCAATGGACGGTGTCCGGTCTCACCTCTGGCAGCCCACGCAGAGCACCACTATGAGGATGGTGACAACGAAGGCGGACGCAGCAGCGATAGCGCCCAGCAGCAGGACCTTGCCGTAGGGAGGAGCCGTGAAGTTCAGCCCGTCCTGCATGGAGGCCATGTGGGAGCGCGGGCGCTCGCTTGCTCTCTCACACACACGCACACGCACGCTCACACGCTCACACACATGCACGCAAGGCAGCGCCACAGTCTGGCCCGGATCTGCGGTGATGGAAGACAGAAGGCGGCGGTTAATGAGCTAACCTTTCCAACACGCTTACACGCATACTGAGCAGCCGGGACCAAGACCAGACCAGACCAGCACGAAGTCAAAGTAATAGTCCTACCAAAACAGTAAGAATTTAAGAATAATTTAAGGGGGGGGGGTCCGGGTGGCGTAGCGGTCTATTCCGTTGCCTACCAGCACGGGGATCGCCGGTTCGAATCCCCGTGTTACCTCCGGCTTGGTCGGACGTCCCTACAGACACAATTGGCCGTGTCTGCGGGTGGGAAGCAGGGTCGGGGATGTGTCCTGGTCGCTGCACTAGCGCCTCCTCTGGCCGGTCGGGGCGCCTGTTCGGGAGGGGGGACTGGGGAGAATAGCGTGATCTTCCCACGCGCTACGTCCCCCTGGTGAAACTCCTCACTGTCAGGTGAAAAGAAGCGGCTGGCGACTCCACATGTATGGGAGGAGGCATGTGGTAGTCTGCAGCCCTCCCCGGATCAGCAGAGGGGGTGGAGCAGAGACCGGGACGGCTTAGAAGAGTGGGGTGATTGGCCAGGTACAATTGGGGAGAAAATGAGGGGGGGGAATTCAATGTATGAATTAATCAGTAACACATGCTTTCTATCCCTGTCCAGCACATTAAAAATCTGGACGTGGGGCGTCCATAGCGTAGTGGTCTCTCCCATTGCCTACCACCACAGAGATCGCCGGTTCGAACCCCCGTGTTACCTCCGGCTTGGTCGGACATCCCTACAGACATAATTGGCCGTGTCTGCGGGTGGGAAGCCGGATGTGGGTATGTGTCGTGGTCGCTGCACTAGCGCCTCCTCTGGTCGGTCGGTCGGTCGGTCGGGGCGCCTTTTCGGGGGAGGGGGGACTGGGTTGTAGGTAGACGATCGGTACACCCTAGACGAGCCGTATACCCCGGAAGTCGGAAGTTGTTACGAAGCAATTCTATTGGTCAGTCGGTTAAAGGGTCCTTCCAGCCTACTTTGAACGGTTGTTGCCTGTGTTTAAACTGTCATGTAGGCGGCAAAGTGGTAGTAGTAGTAGTAGTAGTAGTAGTAGTAGTAGCCATCGGCACATTAACCCTAACCTTAACCATCATTATAACACTTCCGGGAATAACACTTCCGGGGTATACGGATCGTCTAGGGTATACTGATCGTCTACGGCTGATGCTAGATGCAACGGGGTGTAGGCACAGAATTAGCCCTGATTGGCTGTTGCGTCGGCCAATAGACAGCGCGGAACCTCGAAGCGCACTGACTTGAAACAAACGATGCGCACTGAAACATTTAGCTAGCTAGCTTACAACTGACCTTAACATTGCCAGATTGTACTGTAACCCTAACCATAACCCCAACCCCAACCCTAACCCTAACCCTAACCCTAACCCCAACCCTAACCCCAACCCTAACCCTAACCCTAACCCTAACCCCAACCCTACCGCTACTGCTATCGCTAGCTAACTAACGTTAGCTTATTCGCCCAGCTATTGCTCTGTCTGTCGGTCTGGCAGTCAGTCGCGCTGTCTATTGGCTGACGCAACAACCAATCACGTCTACTTCCGTGCCTACACCCCATTGGATCTAGCATCAACCATCGTCTACCTACGGGGGTGTGGGGGGGATAGCATGACCCTCCCACGCGCTACGTCCCCCTGGTGAAACGCCTCACTGTCAGGTGAAAAGAAGCGACTGGCGACTCCACATGTATGGGAGGAGACATGTGGTGGTCTGCAGCCCTCCCCGGATCGGCACAGAGTGGGTGGCATAGCGACCAGGACGGCTCGTAAGAGTTGGGTAATTTGGCAAGTACAATTGGGGAGAAAGGGGAGGGGGATAATTCAATGTATGACTTAATCAGTAACACATGCTTTCTATCCCTGTCCAGCACGTTAAATACCTGGAGGCAGTGGCACCCCCAAGGGGTGGCCAGGGGTGGCCACGGCCACCCTGATACTATCCCTGGCCCCCCCGCTGGCCCCCCCAGCCACGAGTCGCATATGCAGAATGTTTCTGATTATGCATAATATGCTTCTATCTGACATCTTACATTAGGTGCTGTTCATTTAAATCAATAATGTATATTTTTCTTAACTCTCATATTGACAGTTTTCCACTAGCCTATACAGTACACTACAACAGCAGCATAGAATTCCCGAAATTCAGTCATGGCTTTTGGTTTTGGTGTGCCACCCCAAGATTTTCAGCGGCCCCATTTGGCCCCCCCGATGACACATTTCTGGGGGCGCCACTGCCTGGAGGTGACTATTTGAATCTAATCTATGATCTATAATCTATAATCTATAATCCCTTTCTCGTCCGCCTCTTGAAGACAACCAGGACAACTCAAAGTTGGACTTAATAAAACTTTTCAGATGCAAAGTAATTTGCACGGATCTTTTAAAAAAGTGCCA